>BQNB010122169.1:3520-20332 GCA_026074375.1 Tanacetum coccineum
AGTAATTTAGATCGATGATTTTGGGGGTGGATGATTTTGGGGGTGGATTTTGTGTGTGTGTGTGTGTGTGTGTGTGTGTAATAGTAATGTTTAATGTGAGTTTTAGTTTTAACATGAAATGTTATTCTTCAAAGTTCATTTGTATATTTGTATTTGTGTTTATGTTTGCAAATGATAAGTATGACCCTATTTCATAAATCCCAGAACATGTTTTATGTATCCATTATTTTATATTAACAATAAGAATGAAACTAATGTTAATGATTTTACACATGATCTATTTGGTTATTTGGTTATTAGTATTTGCCAAAGTGACACATTAGTGACGAATTAGCGACAGGTTTGTAACAGATAAAGCGTCACAAAAAGACATGGGAGGAAGGAGTAATCTAATCTGTGACACATTAGTGACAGATAAAGTGTCGCTAAATAGTATGGGAGGAAGTAGTATACGAATTAGTGACAGATTAAGTGTCGCTAAATGCTATAGGAGGAAGGAGAAAACAGATTAGTGGCAGTTTTATGACATATAAAGTGTCGCTAAATAGCAGTTGAAAAAGAATGCGTAGTGTTTGGGCTTGGAGTTAGTTTCTACTGCTATGGGTTTTGTTAATGCTGCTTATGTTGGTTATTGCTTCCCAAAGACAACTTAATGCTGCTAACATTTTGAGTTAATGTTGCTTGGAGTGCTAACATATTGAGTTAATGCTGCTTGAAGTGCTAACATATTGAGTTAATGCTGCTTGAAGTGTTAATGCTGCTACGTTTGTAAGTTAAAACATGTTTGTTCAAAGTTAAAGTTTGTTATGCTAACCCTTTTATGCTCATTCAATATTGAGTCCATAATGCAATCAAAACATGTTTTTTACGCATGACCTTAACAAAGGTAAAGCCATTGTGGATATGGAGCATGTTGCTGTTGTTGAAACTAATGTTAATGATTTTACACATGATGAATCTTCTTCTTTGCCTGAACTTGCATCTGATGTAAACAAAGTTGTGTGTCCTCCTTTAAGTCCTACAATAGAATCAGATAAATGACAATTCACGGTGATGTATCTAACATGAGGATGTGTGTTGATGAGGCTGTTAATGAACATGTGGACATTATATCACAAGTTTGAACTCAATAAGCGCCGCAAATATTTCTCATTAATGTTTACTTTGATCATCCGATACATTATGTAAATAATGGTTTTATACCGTTGTACTTTTTTATTTACAATGTTCCATGATTATATCTTTTATTTACATGAGATTGGTTAAGATTTAGTGACTTTTTCTATATTCTTTTTAATCTGTCATATACTCATTTTCTTTAGTTTTCAGTAGTATGAATGCTTATCAAACGATTGCGTCATTTCAACTTATTAATGTTGTTTTTTAATTTTTGGATGTTATAACAATATCTAAGTTATAAATAACCGTCTACCAATGCAACGCACGGGTATTGTTCTTGTTTATTTTGTTCAATCTACATTTAAAACTAAATATTATCCCTAAATAAACTTGACTATTTCTAACATATCTAAAATCTATAAATACTCACTTTAACTTTAAACAATTCCAAACCATTTCAAAGAAGAAACAATTACCAAAACAACAATTGAACCAAACATGAATGATGTACCAGTCATTGTTTTGTCAGATGACGAATCGGTATTATGTACAATATAATAAAATCACTTCGTATCATTATTTGACTGATTATTTTTTTCCTAACATTAGCTATTTTTCAATCAAGACGTTCCCGTCTCATCTAAACGTCGCAGGCTATCCAAGAATGGTTATTTAGTGAACAACAACGAGGTGCACATTGTTTCTTCTTATGATGAAAAACTTTTACCTTTGTCTACTAAAAAAGAGGAGGTAAAAATGATTTGACCATATACATACAATTATTGATTATGATTATTTATCTTATCTTATCAATTATGAATCATTACTTTTTCCTTCTATTTGCATTTAGGAAACTGATGAAGATTTCACAATCCGAATTAAGCGTTTAAAGATGCCATCTATTCCTAAAAAATCTAAAATTGTTCTCATTGATGAGTCATCGGATGATGATGTTGGCAATCATACATATGTAAAACATCATTTGGACAAGTTTTTTGATGATTCTCATGAACATCTACATAAGGGTGAGGAATTAGTCGATGGGTCTACAGATGAGGTACCACATTCAGATGAAGAGGATGACAGAAGTAATGAATATGATTTGACGAACTAGTACAGATTGATGATGGTCCTTGGTTGATCGAACATGCAGTAGACGATTTGATATCGAGATTTGATCGCGTATTCTTCTTTAAAATTTAAAAGTCCTTATAATGTTATCATTGCTTTGTCATAATGTTTGGTTTTGCTCTTTTTAATTTACGAATTTATTATTCTTTTTGTTAAAGAAACTAACAAACTATTGTTTGTTTCTGCTTTTCAATTTAATCAAAACTTTTTTGTTTAGCCTAATGATATTGTGTTTTTTAGCAAGCAAACTTTAAATCCATACGTCATATTATAAACTAATTATGTATTCTGTACTTTTTATTCTTAAGAATAATATGTTGTATTATTTATAAACAACTTAATTCAATGTCCAAACTTAGTATTACAATCTATTAGTTCCATATCTTTTATTAAAACACTTCATAAAATCATTAAACAAGTTAGCCCCATTTAAAAGCCCTGGGCCTTAGCACTAAACTTAAAAATATAAATGAAACAAAGCTATTTGTGGTAGTTAGACATGCAAATTACAAACCGGTTTTTTTTAAAACCGGTATAAAAACCGAAACCGGTTTTAAAAAAAACCGGTTTTTTTAAAACCGAACCGGTTAAACATAACCGAACCGGTTAGACCGGTTTTCGGTTTTTTAATCAATACGGTTTTTTACCGGGTTTTTTACAAACGGGTTATTTTATAAAACTCGGTTTTTAAAAAAAACAAAAAAACCGGGTTTTTTTAAAAACGGTTTTTTTTTTTTTTTAATTTTTTTTTTTTTTTTATAACCGTTATGGTTTTAAAAAAAAAAACTCGTTGCGTTTATTAAACCGCGTTAAAAAACCGGCGGTCACATGGAAGTTCAAACTAGCCGTTTTATTTCTTTTTTTAAAAAAAACCGAGTTTTAAACGGTTTATTTTAAGGTTTTTTTTGGGTTTTTTTTTGGGGAATATTAATGGATTGTGTATAAAGGGTGATGGCAATGCCGAGGCTCGACATACTTGTGTACACTAATATGTTTTCGGTGTGATGGCCATGCCGAGCTCAAATTGATTTAGTATTTTATATATTTTTTAAGTTGTATAAGTGTATTGTTTAAATAAAAGTTATGGTTTGTATTTTTCTTTAGTATGTTTCCGGTGCAATTAAAAAAGTTATGATTGTATTTTGTTTTAGTATGTTTCCGGTGTATTGTTAATTAATTGTTTGATAATTAACAAGTTTATTAAATAAATGTTCGATAGTTTTAAATTCGAAAAAAAAACCGAACGGTATAAAAACGATTCCGAACATTTATAAAAACCGGAAAAAAAAAACCGAAACCGGTATAAAAAACCGATTCGAAAATTTATAACGAAAAAAAAAACCGATTCCGAACATTTATAACCGAAAAAAAAAACCGATTTCAAAAAAACGATTTTAAAACCGAAACGGTTATTAGAAAAAACCGGTTTTTTTTTTAAAACGGTTTTCTCATAACGGAAAAAGAAAAAAACGGTTTTTTTAACGTTTTATTTGCATCTCTAGTGGTAGTACATTCCAAGTTAAATATGCTTTTTTCATTGCTTATTTATATATATCCTTAAATTAAGTTAATATTTAATGAGATTGACTTAATTGATGAAATAAGTAAATCTTTATTTCGGTCCTTTAAATCAAGTAAATCTATAATTAGATTGATTTGATAAAAAGGAAATTAATTAATCTGATTTGTCGCTTTTTGGAAATTAAGAAAATCTTTTAAATATGTCGTGTTAACAGTTTCCTAATTTCATTCAATATTCAAAGACGAAATTGAAATAAACTTTGACTCTAACAATTTATAAATACGTGCCCCAATATATACACAAGAAGATCAAAACAAACAGCATAAACATTATTCTTTGTTTATCATGAGATGAATAACAAAATGAATAATAGTGAATCAATCCGTGATAAAACAAAATCCATGAGAAGGAACCAAGGTATTGCTAATGATTTAGGTTTAAAGGATAATGATCCATCCAACAATAAGTTGCCGACTAATTTTACATCTGCAAGCCACCTAAACACATTACATCCCAGAAACAACAACTTGCGACAAGGTAATGTGTTTTTTGTTTTTTCATTATGTCAGTAAAACTGTATAAATAATTTTGTTTTTTCATTTATGCCATTCATTCTTACGCAGCAAATGATCATGAAAACTTCCTCAGGCCTGTGTTATCTTTCAAAGAGTTGTCATACGCGCAGATTAGTAATGTTGGAAAGCGTAAACAATCATCGTTTGGATATTCTCAATGTTTAAATTCAGTTCAAAAAGCAGGTATGTCATATAATGTTAACAACAAGCAAAAGAACCCGCGCGTTGCGGCGGGGCTAATTTTTTCTCGAATAATTTTTTTTTTACGTTTCGGGGTGTTTTTTTTTGGGCGATGCGTTATGGCGGGGCTAATTTTTAATATTTTCTTTTTTTTTTGTATGATTCGGGGAAAAAAAATTGCGTTGGGACGGGCTAATTTTTTCCCGAATATTTTCTTTTTTTGGGACGGTTTTGTAAATTTTTTTACGGGAATTTTTGTGTAAGAAAATCGTAAATAGTTAAAAGGTGATGGTCCGTTTTGTATTTTTTTTACTTTGGGCCGGATTTTAGGCTATTTTTGGGGGTTTTTTTGGCTAATTTTTTCCCGGATATTTCCTTTTTTTGTCTGATTCGGGAAAAAAAATTGCGTTGGGACGGGCTAATATTTTCTCGAATATTTTCTTTTTTTGGGACGGTTCGATATCTTTTTTTTTTGCTGATGAATGTAAAAAAGTTGTGAACAATAAAAACTTGACGTGTTTTTTGTGTTAATTTTTTTCGGGATTTTTTTGTAAGAAAATCGTAAATAGTTAAAAGTTGAGGGACCGTTTTGTATTTTTTTTACTTTGGGCTAGATTTCAGGCTAATTTTGGGCTAGTTTTTTTTTTTTTTTTTTTACTTTGGGCCACAGTTTAAAGTGTTGCTTTTTTTTGCTATATGGGTTTTTTTTAATATAATGGGTTGTACCTTTGTGACCATATCGATTATTTTAAGTTTTTAGGTTCGAGATTCTTTCCGCGAGGTAGTTTTTTTTATTGAATAAATAGAGGAACTTTTGTAATATTTTTTTCCCTCCTACTTTGTGCATACAAATTTAAAAAAAAAACAAAAACAAAATAATTAAAAAAAAAAACTAAAATCGGGCTGACCCAAAATGAGAGCCCGTTACTGTAGCAAGTGGCCCACTGTCAAAACGACAGTGGATTTGACGCCTAATGTGTATATTAGTAATTCGTATGATTAAAGATTGTATGTCCAATATTTTTGATAACATTTATTTGTTTTTCAGCTAATCATTCGAGCGGAAATTTCTCCCTGTTAAACACAAATATTCTTAACTATCAACCCATATACACATCGCAAACAAAGACTACTCTTTGTAAGATGTTATTTTGTTCATATACATGCATCATATTTGTGCCGTTATTTTCATTGTTGACGTTGTACAAACATTTAGGTTCTCAACCTATAATACGACATGGACAAAACTTGAAAGGCCAAGCAGTAATGAATTCACATTTGCCATGCCCACTGCCAACTGCACCTATAAAACGAAATCCGCTATTAGACATCACATCAAGTAATACATAACACTCTAAATGTTTGTCCTCATGCTATTGATGTAATATATGTTTTGGTCTATTGATTATTTTTGTTCCTTCATATGTTTCAACAGATTCAAATATATCAATACCACCAGGAATATGTCATAATATCTCAGTCCCTAAAAGGGGTCGTGGACGCCCCCGCAAAATTCATGTTTATAGTAATGTTGTTACTAACGTCCCACAATCTACTATCCCTCTTCAAAGAATTACGCAATCTGTATCTAATATTTATTTATATATATATATATATAGGTTATAAACTTTGTTGCTATCTATAATTGGTTACTTTGTTTTGTTTTCTGTACCTTCTTTTGCACAGATCAAGCAGTAGACAAATCAGTTAATCGTAACCAACTATTACCACAAACACAACATGTATCTACTGTAACATCTGAAACTATTCCTGAAAATAAAAGGAGTCGTGGTCGGCCCCGTAAGGATAGTATTGACAATTCTATTGTTGTTAAAAAAACCAAACTTTTACAGAACTCTGAAAATCAACTTCCTGCACTACCAATAACTCAACAAAATTCAACAACACAAAACAACTATAAAAAACAATAACGGGACAACTATAAAAATACGTGAATGTTCCTTTCAATAATACCTTAAAGCTCCCCGCCCAACGGGCGAGCCTTGAAGCTAGTAAAACTTTAAACGAAAATAAAGTATCAATCAAGTATTATACATTTTTAGAGACTAACGTACAAAAATGTTTCAAAAACTAAAAACAAACGCTTACAAAACACAAAAATAAAAACACACCACACCAAAACAAACACCAAACACAAGCAGAAAAGAAAAACATAAAAAATTACATATGGTGTGGCTAGCCACCACCCTATAGCGTGTGTCGGGCTTGTGCCATAGGTTGGCGATTTTTGTTGGTGTCCCCCCTCCAGCCAAGGATACCAGGTGCTCTAACATCTATGTGACGTGTTCCGAGGTGGAAAAATGGGCGGGTTCGGGCAACAGGCCAAACGGGCGCGGGCCAAACGGTTGATTTTTAAAACATGGGTCAAACGGACGCAGGCTAAACGGACACAGGTCAAACGGGAAAATAGTCCAATTTTTTGGTTTATATGCTTTCAAACGTTTTTATCCGTTTTTGTGCTTTTGTCCGTTTTTTTGATTTCATACGTTTTTGTCCGTTTTCAAACAGTTTCGACCTTTTTTGTCCGGTTTTTGTACATTTTCATACGATTTCAACCGTTTTCGTCAATTTTTTTCATTTTCGGACTTTTTCGTCCGTTTTCATACGTTTTTGTATGTTTCCTTACGGTTTCGTCCGTTTTTTCGTTTTCGTATACTTTTGTTTGTTTTCATAAGTTTTCTACCTTTTTCGTACGTTTTTGGCTATTTTTTACGTTTCGTCCGTTCTAGTACGTTTTCGTCTGGTTGTATACGTTTTCATACAATTTCAACTGTTTTCTTACGTTTTGGTCAGTCTTTTTACGTTTTCGTACTTTTTCATTTGTTTTCATACTTTTTGACCTTTTTGTACATTTTCGTCTCTTTTCATACGTTTTTGTATGTTTTCGTTCGTTTTCGTCCGTTTTTTTAAGTTCTCGTCCGTTTCGTACGATTCATACGTTTTCTTACGTTTCGTCAGTCTTTTAACCTTTTCGTACTTCTTCGTCCGTTTTTTATGTTTTCGTTTGTTTTCTTACGTTTTCGTTCGTTTTCATGAGTCTTTTTACATTTTCGCCCGTTTTTTTCGTACGTTTTGTCCGTTTTCATACATTTTTGACCTTTTTCGTACCTTTTCGTCTGTTTTCGTACGCTTTCGAATGTTTTCGTCTATTTCTTCCGCTTTTTACGTTTTCGTCCGTTTTCATACGTTTTTGTATGTTTTCGTCTGTTTCTTACGTTTTCGTCCGATTTCATACATTTTTTATGTTTTCACATGATTCTATACGTTTTTGTTCGTTTTCTACGTTTTTGTTCGTTCTTTACGTATCCGAAAAAGTACAAGACGTATGGAAACGAACAAAAATTGACAAAATGTGTGAAAACATGTGAAAACGTACTAAACACGTACAAAAATGTATGAAAAGGTTAGCAACGAACAAAAAAGGTACAAAAGTGTAAGAAAATAGACAAAAACGAAGACCTCAAATGTTTCGGTGAACAATTACAATCTAGATGAAACATTTTATGAGAGAAACCGAAATTTGAGATAATTATCAATATTTGACTCGGTCGATGCCACTTATACATATTGTGTAAACAAATGTGTATGTATTAATGTATGTATTAGGGTTGTCTCGTCGAAAGTATATAAAAGTTCATGCACTTCTATAGTGCATGAATTAATTAAACTCAAATATCCTATTGTGTGTATATATATAATAGAAGTGCATGAACTTTTGTGGCCCTGTGTAATTGCACCTTTTATGTATGCGTACATTGCTTTTTTGTTTTCCCTAGAAAGAATATGCATTGGGACTAACGCTTGTTTGAATGCAATTAAATGTGAATGGTAGTGATCGAGAATAACTTGTTACGAAAACTCTCTTTGGTAATGTGTAAGCTTTTTAGCTTTAACGATCAAGTATCAAGCTTTAAATTATGGCTTTATGCTATACTTGTGACGGATGCCTAAAGGCCCATAGGCTCTACCTACAATAAGCCCATTTGATATATTGTACCTTAACCTAACATCAAGCTACACAACCTAGCTTATCGAGATACTAGTGGAGTATTTCTTTTGCATCTTTAAAAGTTTAAACTAGGTTTGTTACTATTTAATATGTACTTTTTTCTCATATCATGGATGAAACTTTATTGGTATAAGTATGTTTTTTTTTAATTTCAGGTTTACTTAAGCTTGTAATCTATATTTTATAAAGTGTATCATGAAATATTTGAGAATGTGTAAATAGATGGCATCAAATGTTTTACTTCCATAGTTTACTAGATTTAACATATGTTGAGTTTGATAAATGTTTGTTTGCATTAACACATCGAAGATACAAAGTGTTGTAGTTTAGCTTTCGCAGTATAATTTCGTCGAGTGTATGGTTTATTTATATATACCAAAACTTTAGTGATAAGTTGCAGTATTATTTTCTAATGGTGATTAGTTTGTCATATTAAACTAGTATCAGAAACCATTTGATAGCTACAATTTAGATGTATTAGAGGTTTGATAACTAGTAATTGACGGGGCCGCGCGAACGCATACCCCTACAACAAATTATGACATAGGCTCAACCACTTGGGCTGACCTTAGGCGGCACCGCACCAAAGTGCAATGGTGCTCACCAACCTAGGCGATGGACTTTCTTGATCAACCGTTGACCCTGTCGTAAGTGGTTATTCTATTAGCATCCTTCCCACTTTATAGATAATATCATCTCTAATCTATCACCCTCAACTGATGTGGGACAAAATTCTTTAAAACATACATACAGTAACAGACTTGGCGACTGCATGGGTTGAGTATGTGAAAAATAAACCGGATGTTGGTTAGGATCCTAGCCGGAACCAAACATATAAGTTTCTCGTTATACACTAACCCCTTGTAACATTTGAAACATATTTCTTTCTACCGAGTGTTACATCATTTAAATGTACAGCTATAATCCTGGGAAAAAAAAATGATTATTTATAGTGGACAACTAGCATCGAAAATTTGCAAATACTATATCAAAATAAAGCTGCTATACCTCCAGGCTCCAGTACCTTAAATAAACTCTTCCCAGTAGAAAATTCCTGAAAAGCACAAAGAAGTGGCAACCGGGATCAATGAATCAATTTCCGATGTATTAGAATACATAAGCTAAAATTTGATAATAAATAGGATGCATTTCAAGTATAGTAAAAGATCTTCTGGAACAAACAATCTTGTGAGACATGTAACTTTGAATACTAATGAAAGGTTGTTAAGTGACTGCAAAACTAACCTCCATCGTGTCATGAGTTTCACTCAAATTTGGTACCATATTATTTGGTACGATGTACCCGGTACGATGTACCATATTATTAATAATATTATTTTTCTAAATTAGTATACATATAAGTCAAAATGCCAAATATTAATATATATCAATACTTAAAAGATTTACTAAAATGTTTGAATTCTAAATTCTGAAACATATACCTAAAAGATATACCCAAAAGATCAGATCATCAAAATATACCCAAAAGATTAGAAATTCTTTGGTACGCCGTACCAATAGACTTCGGTACGCCGTACCAATAGACTTCGGTACGTTGATTAATGTGCTCTGGAAACGCCGAATATAGCGATCCAAATCGCGATCCCGAGCCATCCGAGTCACGATCGTACCGCGTTTGGGTACGAACGATCCGAAACGCAAAACGCGGCCGAGTCGGCGTTTCCTGTGACTTTGGTCTCGCCCATATGCCACTTAATTAAAACACATATCTACAACTTATACAATCATTCTCATCCTAACTATCCTCCCTTCTCTACATAGAACGCACCCAAACCTTCAGTTTCTCAAACAAACTTCCTATAAACCTTAAGGTATGTTTAGATATGAAAATGTGAATAAAATAATAAGTAAATCAGAGTGGCGCAGTGGAAGCGTGGTGGGCCCATAACCCACAGGTCCCAGGATCGAAACCTGGCTCTGATAAAAATTTATACATTTTTTTCAGTTTTCACAAATTACCCCCTCGTACAAAGTTGTATCTTGTTTCTTACACGCTACTCGATCAAACAAGTATTTGCAGCATTGGAACTTTGGAGGTACATATAACTTGAACAATGCTGATAAACTCAAATTGTATGTTTAAGCTCTCTCGAGTATTAACTCAAATTGTATGTTTAAGCTCTTTATACATACGAGTATTAACTATATATTCTGTAATTCTTCATACTCATGAGGTCATAAATCTTTGTGGTTTTTCATTAGCTTCTAGTTACCAACTCAAACGATGATTAAGCTCTCTCGAGATGAGCCACACATGTAGGATAGTTCTAACGTTTTTCATTGACTTTGTGAATTGTGAGTACCAAACTACTGACTAAGTTCACATCCAACTTCAAAGTTTGGATTCAAACCCACAAACTAGCTCATGTGAGTTTTGGTATCAAAATTGCGTATATTAATTGTGCTTTGAGCATGATTTTTTTTTATAAGTTTTCTTGTACCGCTACGAGTCTCACACATATCATGTTATGAAAAGTTTAATCTTATTGTAATACTCTACATAAGAAAATAACCCATCTAGAATTTCACAAAGGTTAAAATAAAATAAGAATCTATCAAAAATATTTCTGTAATATGTGAACTTAAGGGGTTCAAGGCTGCATAAATTCTAGTCCTGTAAAAAAAAGTTAAAAGTGGAGATGCGGGGTATCGATCCCCGTACCTCTCGCATGCTAAGCGAGCGCTCTACCATCTGAGCTACATCCCCTTTTTGTTCTTGCTACTATATTTCACAAACTAATCTTATTTTTATCTTTTAGATATCGTTGCAGAGATTTTCCAGAATTTAAGTTGGATTTGGACCTTATTATCTTATGCATACTAATGGACCTTGTAGTTTTAGACCTAGTCTTTTTCAAGATTGGCGTTCATATGCTTTTACATCGCATTCTGGATTTTACTTGTGCAGATAACAAAAAAACATGAAATGGTGATTGTGGGCGACATGAACCGCTTGCTCGTTTCTTGATAGAGTTAAAACAGCGTACGTTATTTTTTACGTGTAAGAATAGACAATTTGGGTGAAATACATATGGCAAAATGATTGTGTTATCTTTATACTTGAACTATTTACAGGAAAAGGATATGTTTGTGATAGTTGATCACAGATTTTAACCATATGTGATAAATCAAAGTTAAAAGTAAAAGATACTCAGTGATATATAAGAAAAACAGTTTTAAGTACAAGATGCATCATTACATCCTATTTATAAAGAATATTTGCAACGATTTACGATTACCAAAATTTAGTACGGAGTAATTGGTAAGTTACAGTAAAGTTTTGATAAGCACAGTTTAGGTGAATTAAAAAACGTTTGATAACTAGTAATTAACAGGGCCGCGCGAACGCATGCCCCTACAACAAATTATGACATAGGTTCAACCACTTGGGCTGACCTTAGGGCTTAGGCGGCACCACACCAAAGTGCAATGTGCTCACCAACCTAGGCCATGGACCTTCTTGATTGTCCGTATACCCTATCAAGGTAAGTGATTATTCTATTAGCATCCTTTCCTATCTATAAATAATATCATCTCTTATATATCACCTTCCTAACCGATGTGGGACAAAATTCTTTAGAAGTCATTTATGCAGTAGTAAATATTCGGCGACCGTATGGGTTGAGTATGCACAAAGTAAGCCAGTATGTGTTTCGCAATTCACATTCAACAGTAATCCCTTGTCACATTTGAACAGATTCTCTCTACCGAGTGTTACATCAATTAAATATACAGCTATAATCCTGTGATACTATTCTGCTTATTTATAGTGGACAATTAGTATCAAAAATTTGCAATACTAGACAGAAACAAAGCTGCATTACCTCCGGTGCCTCAAATAAACTCTTCCAGTAGAAAATTCTTGGAAAGCACAAAGCAGTGGCAACCGGAATCAATGGATCACTTTATGGTGTAATAAATTACATAAATGCATTCCAGAAGCTAAATTTAGGTAACAAATAGTAAGTGAAATTAAGTCTAGTTAAATGACATTCTCACATGATCAATCCTTAAAGCTACGATCAAGTTAATGCAGCTACATAATGGGTCCTTAGTGTATCGATGGCTTTCTCCACTGATTGCTCAAGTTCAGGAATGGTTGTTGTGCCCACTGAAATGAAGCGTCGACAAGAAGCTTAAACAAGTTAGGGGGTGTTTTGGGTATGCCTTTTGATATTGATTGCAACTTTTATGCTCAAATAATCAGAAGCATATCTATTGATTATAGCAATTTCAAGTGGCAATAACTAGAGAATACGGGAAGCTTGGATGGTTTTGAATCATATATTATAACAGAGGTATAGTATAAGAATCAAGAGAATTAGGCCATAAAACATACATCGAGTAGCTCTGGCCTGTGCTTCTGCAAGCACATCCATATATGATGCCTGGAACATACAATCTTGTGAGACATTTGAATTTGAATACAAACGAAAAGCTTTGAGAACAGACATGAGTGCAGAGCTTACCTCCATCGTCTCATGAGTTTCACTCATGTGGCCAATCATCTTCTTGAAATCCTTTTCAGCTTCAACCATTGATTGTTCGCGTGCTTGGCTTTGAGCCTGCACATATAGTAACAGGGGAGATAGGTTTCAAGACAAATAGCGACTAGAATACTGGAGGTCATATAGATGGCAACTAAAATTTTACAGATAACTTGTAGTTCGTCCTGGCAATTATTTAACCAGTTAGCAGATATAAACTGACAAATGTACAGGAAAGAAACTAGTTCTGACTTTATAATTTTCTAAAGAGCATCATACTACAATCTATTCATTTACGATAATTGATGAAATCTATGGTGAAATGTGCACGATTCCCCTCACCGACTCAAATAAATGAATTCTGTATTGTGGCTAACAAAGTCCACAGTTTAATTACTGGAATGCTAATAGAAGAGATAACAAGTAGGTGATGGTTCATAACTTGAATTGGAGTAAAATGACAATGTCAAGGACATGTGGTCTATAGATGGAAAAGAATCATCAAAATAATAGCTACAGAAAATTTAATTCTTTCTATTATGACATGTTTGGCACAAATCCAGTATTTCCACATATCTTCAAAGAACATTCACTGTTGACAGCTTTGAGAAAATAGATGACAGTTGGCATTCTGATCAATTGGGATCCAACAAGGAGGCAAAAGGGCACATCCGAACAAATAAAAAATCATATATGGCGATGACAGCAAGACCAACTCCCGACTCGTTTATAACCTAGATAATCGGGAATCGACATGTCAATCTAAGAGATGCCCTGTGTGTGATGAATGAACTTGAAACTACTCAATCAACTCTTTGTTGATTAGTTCTTTGGCAAGTCGCTTTGAAGAGAGTTCATCTTTGTGGGTTTACTGATTATCCCAAGCTCTTGTTGGATCTAATATCATGGGGAGACTCGACTAATCTCAGTAAAAGGTTAAAATTATGCCTAGATGTAGTCATTCAAACAACCAACTGGGTTATTTGGCGATATAGAAATCGGTTATGTTTTGATTTAAAGCCTCCTCGAAAAGACATCTTAGAAGAAGAAATCAAGGTTCTCTCTTATACTTGGATTAGGCATAGGCTCAATAAATCAATTCCATTATGGATTGATTGGATTCAAAATCCAAGAATGGCTTGTAATCTCTTATTGTAACTTGTTGTTCCTCTTTTCTCTAGCTTCTTGCTAGAGTCTCTTTATAAATTTGCCGTTCAAAAAAAACATACAAGTGGTGATCAGGCCATTTACAAATGACACATGCCAAGTACAAGAGTTACTGTTGTTTCCTAATTTCAATCAAAATGAAAGCTTTATAACAAAAAACCAGTCACAAATCCAAAACATCCTTAAAGCCTAAATCAAGCAGAAAACAAAGTCAACACGAGTCTCTATGTCCCTAAACTATAAACCATATATGATGAAAGATGCAATCTCTAATCATGTATATAAAGTTCATAAATAGAATTACACAAACTAGCATGAATGACTGTTTTCCGTTTAGACATCAGCTAGAAATACAAGATTTCTGTTGCTGTACATATACAAAATCATGTAAAAGAACATAATCCCACAATCCCAAATTCCTATGCACATGACACTATATTGATACAATCTAAATATTACAAACATGTGAATACAATAACTTAACACAGTTCACATAAGGAATAAACATTTACTTCTTTGGTTGCATATAAACATCATAATTCAGTAATTAGGAGAGACACGTCAACAACCGAAAATGGTATTTATACAGCTAAATTCTAATAAGTGAGAAAATCTACAAGCAATATAGTACCTTTTCTTACATCAACGATAATTTTCAATACGAAGATACATTGGTAAGATGTAACCTTTTCTAAAGCTGATTCTACATCGATAAACAGATATAAAGCTCATTCACAAATCACAACCACGGTATGAAAAAACTATCTACCATCGCAAGATAGCAATCTACATTGAACTCTTATCCAAACACAAAGAATAACAGCTACTCACTCACCTTATGTCAGTTATGTATGCATATACAAAACTACATTAACGGCAGACTTCAAATATCGTACAAGCAGTTAATCATAACTAACTCTCAATCTCAATCTACAACGCAGTGAGCCCACCAACATTTAAATCGGCAATCTGATTATCAATAATTTCACAGCTAAGATTAATACCAGAAAACTACTTATGAACAGAAACTGAACATTTTCCGTACGCATAACAATATACATTCAATTGTGTACACAATAACGATAAGCAAATATATATTATACAAACCTAATTTTACATCATTGAAATCAGACCTCAGATCAATTATAATTTGATATCAATAATCTGACAATCAACATTTAAACAACTGAAATCAATACCAGAAAATTAACTAGAAACAAAAACTTAACATTTTCCTTACACCTAGACATATAATCATAACCATTCAACAGAGTATACAACGATAAACAAATTACACTTAACTACGACTAACTTAGTGTTACCTAGATCAGATCGATACGATAAACAAGATCTACAACATAAATTAACATTATCCATACAAATTATGTTCATTCATATTTCCTATAACTATATTGATAGTAACTAACTCTCAATGTGAATATACAAAACTATATTGATAGTAACTAACTCTCAATGTGAATATACAACGCAATAAGCTATCAAACAATCGTCACATTTTCACAACTAAACTGATACGAAAAAGTTATCTACAAACAGACACTAACATTTTCCTTAAGAATTTTATAAAAACAGAAATAAAGATCAAATACTACTCCTTAAATAACGATTTCTCTGTATCTATCATTTCACTGATCATACAACAATAAGCAACTCCGAATTTATCTAAACCTAAATTTAAACATCATCGAGATCATATAAATACACTAAACTACATCTACATACAGAAACTAACATTTTTCGTACAAAATTTGTTATTCACATTAACATATAGCTACGTACATAACTATAAGCAGCACTGTAATTATATAAACCTAAATCGAACATTACCGAGACCATATCAATACAATAAGCTATATCTATGGATCTACTCATTCACATCAACATATCAATAAATAATGATAAGCAGCTAAAAGTATCTAAAACTTAATTTACACCATGGAGATCAATATATATGAACATATTTTATCATTTTGGTACAAATTCTATTCATTCACATCAACATTCACCTAAGTCGATACTAACTGAATCTAATCTAAACCTGCCATCTGTATGATAGATCAAATTTATAACAATAAGTATTTAGAAATGATGTAAACCTAATACCGCGATGAAACCGAGTAACAATATCTACAAACAGAACTAGATTCTATTCATTCACCTAACTGAATAACTAAAAACTTGTTAAACATCATCTCCGAATAGAATCCGACATTTGGCGTACAAATTTCAATAACTAAACATGATAACAGAATTGAACAATTTGCGTAGAGATTATATAAATACATCAACGATAAGGAAGTATACATAATCTAAACCTGATAACGAGATCATATCGATAAGAAAAACAATACAACAAACAATACATCTAGTAACTTAATTCAGCATTATTATTATTCAGTATAAAAAAACGATTAATAGAAGATAATAACGAGTGGCTGACCTGAAAGCGTTTTTGTAAGCGAATGTGAGAAGTATCCATATCCTTAATCAAGTCAGAGTAACAGCAATCGATACTTCGCTTAATCGAATCGATATGTAACGATGTCGTTTTCTTCAGAT
>BQNB010122170.1:0-20332 GCA_026074375.1 Tanacetum coccineum
TTCCATTTTTAATTATGTTAGAAAATATTTTTGAAAAAGAAAATACAAAAATATAAAATCTCAAAAAGAAAATACAAAATCAGAAAAACATAAAATTTCCAAAAATAATCTTCTCGACATGTCTCTTGGAATCGATAACATTTACTGTAACATCCCGCTCCGATAAAGAGACCAAGAGTCACATTATGGTGTCATATTAGAACATATAAACGCAAGCGAAAGACTTTATTAAATAAAAAATACTAAGTCATGAAACAAATGACTTCCAAAAGTATTAAATTCTAACAAGGTCTAAATGAAAGAAATCTTCAAACGAAAGGGTCTTAAATATAAATCCAAACAAGGGAATCTATCAAGGATCGCTCCTCTAAAAGCTTCTTACTCTCAACACTCAAATCCCAGCTTCCCGCTTATTACCTGCCGCATGAAAAGAAAATGCGGCTGAGCTAACGCTCAGTGAACAAATATAATAACAACAACGGTAATAAGATAAAAGAAAGAACAGAACGGATCACAAGAATCTGCTTAACAAATGGCATACGAAATAATAAGCGATAATTAAGAATTAAGGATAACAAAGGAGTGCCCACGAGCTCGAAATAAAAGTCTAAAGTATGCCACACGCTTAGAGTACATAATCCAACATACATCGTATCATATCATATCATATAAAATTGTACATGGGAGCTGCAGACTCCAGATATACCCTACAAAATGTGAAATGTGGTGTATTGCACACACACAACCATTCACCTAAACTGAATAGATCAAATTACCTAGGATGCATCCATACGCTCCCTGCAAAACAAAGTTATATCCATATACACAGGCACTATGGCGAGTGTACGAACATATAATTAAATCATAATAAGTGCACACACAAAAGGGAACACCGTGGACTAATCATACCGCCACAGATAGTGTCATGCCATTGGTGCATCAATGACATGGTCATGGTACCTCCATGAGTAGTTCAAATAGCTCGGGCAAGATTAAAGCAAAGATATAAGTGAACGAGTTTCGAATAATCCAGTCAGATAACGGATTCACAACATTCAAACAACGGCTCAACTGTAATCATAATTGCGAATATCAAATCAAACGGAATATCAGTGAATATCAAAGGAGTCATGATTACGGATAGCAAATCAAACGGAATATCAAACGAATATCAACTGAATCAAAGTAACTAAGATAATGGAGATTTAAATCATAAGGTGTCCTTACTAAAAGGACGGAATATCTGTACCTTAACGAACAAGCAAAGGAGAGAACGAACACGAAGACAAAAGATCACAACCTCTTCACTGAATCTACAAGAACCCATGATTACATGTCATTATCTATCTTATTTTATAAGTTTTATCACTTGGTCTTACCATATATAGAGTTTAAGTGACCTAATTAAGGTTTCCGAAATTTTCAGAATCTGTCTAGTTTTTAAGGTAAGTTTCCAAGCTTAAAAGACCCATAAAAACACCTTTTAAAAATATACCAAAAATTACAGAGGTTCCCATATATGTCTAGTATGTCTATGAATTTTGGTGGATTTTATTTCCATGTTTAAATACCCCTTTTACCCTTGTTACCAAAACTGATCCCGAAATTGATCTGACAGAACCTTCGAAAAGTTGACGCGTAAAAACCCTATTTAAACAACTCAGAAAATTCTGAAAAAAATCATGGATGTAGCTAATATCATGAAGATTTACCAAATCAAATTTTAGAGGCTAACTCCTTACGGTTTGAGAATTAAAAATCAAATACTACTACTGAATTTTTCGGATAGAAATTCCAGATTCGACACTTAATCTTATAAAATCTAAAAATCGACCTTCCCGACCTCCAATTGACATGAGGCCGGATTTTCCAGAAACTAGACTCTTTGAATTTAACTTTAGGCTCAAGAATCATGTTAAAACTTATTTTTATCACCAAGATACACCCCGTTGAACATGACCCAAAATTCTGCCCAGAAATTTTAAACATAAAAACCCTAACTTTCACCAATCAAAACAAACCCTAAGGTTTCTAATCTTGTAGTTTCTTATTAATTACACCATTAATGATATCTAGGGTTTCATAACATGATATTATACCATTTTAACAAGATTAAACCCTACAATTTAACAAGATTAAGAACACATGTTTTCTTTACAATCTTTTAGGTTTTTATGAAAACTTCATATGTGAATCATGGAATACAAAGATGAAACAAGGAACATGGAATACTTACGAAGATTAAGATGGATACAAGAACAAGAACACCACACCAAGAACACCAAAGAATTGAACCAAGAACACCAAAGAATTACACCACAAACACCAAAACTTGAATAACCAACCGGAACCACCTACACCTTCTTCCTCCTTGCAACTTCTATGGATGAATACACAAGTTTTTGGAGTAAAGTTTTTGAGAGAATAATGGTGGAGAGGAGGAATATGGCCGGCTATATAAGAAGAAAAGGGAGGGGAAGACACAAATAACTTTCTTGCAAAATTAAAAGATTTTATCTCCTTTTTCCTACACTCTTTTCCTAAAATAAGCTAAGCTTCAAAAATAAAAGATTTTGGTAAATAACTCCCCATAGGGGCCGGCCTAATGAAGGAAAAGAGGGGGGAACAAAATATTTTTTCTCATTTTTGAAGATTACACAATATTTGCTAAAAACCTTTTTACTCTTATTTCTTAAAATAGGTTTTATAAACAAAAAGGAAAGTAAATAAACAAAATAACAAAATCAAAATATATTCCTGGGGGGGGGGGCGGATTTATGTACATAAATTAGGAAGATTGTATATTTTTTTAAACTACATATCTTATGTTATAAATTAATAATACACAAATAATTATAACCTAAGGTTTTAATGTCAAATATTTATTATTCAAACTTAGGTTATATTCAAAATGGTGAAATAAAAATGTAAACTAAATTTTTGGGTTTTACAATAATATTTTAATACGTCATGTCAAAATATATACTCGAAAGTAGTTATATTATGACAAGAATAAATATAGTGAAAAATAATAAGCACCTAGATGTAAATAAAAACAATTCCATATAATGGAAAGTAGGGAAGGATGAGCGAGAACGAAGAGGGAAGGTATTGAGCTAAGGTTTGCAAAGACGGTTTAGAATAATATATCGTTTGCACTAATAATGACAAGAGTGATTGGGTTGCATGTGATCCTAGTGTAACAAGTACATTGTTGGTTGTCGATGTTGACGAACAAAGGTGGATATGTGAGATTAGGTGGTAGTTCTTTCATAGTGAAAAGAAAATGAAAGATAAAACAATGTGGTGACTCAATAATATTTGAAGATTGAATATCTTCTTTATTTTCTTCACTTGCTAGTAAGTGGAAACAAACAAAAAGACTCAATTATGAAAAAATGAAAGGATCACTTGTAATGGTTATTGGATAAGTGTGGAATGTTCTTGAGGAGATAATTAATTTGGCATGGGAGTTTACAAGTGAGGACCAACATTTGTTGGTAAGGGTGATGATGTTCTTCAAGTAAAGATTGTGAAGATTGTGTAGTTATATGTTTTGAGTATCATGTTTATGAGGATTGAAGGTTGTTGAACTAACTATTACTATCAAGAGTAAAGTTTAGTTGTAAGGTTTGAGTGTGTGGTAGACGACGTTCTTGTAAAGTTGACCTAAGGGTTGAAGGTTCTAGTAACGAGGATAATATTCAAATATTGATGTATTCTTATCAAGAAGAGGTATTGATGCTAGATAGTCATGTTAGGGTAGGAGACTAGAACCAACTTGGTTTATGTGAAGGAGGTGTACTTGTGTTGTTGAAAAAGAAGCGAGTTAGGTGTTCTTGTTTGAGGAGATATTAGTCCTAATAGTGAGGTTAGGAAAAGAGCCATGTTATGATCTTGGTAACCAATTTGGTTTGTGTAAACAAGGTGTACATGTGTGATGGAAAACAAAATAAGTCCGTAGGGTAAAGGTTCGTTTGAATCGGTTTCTAAGGATTAAGAATTACATTTGTAAGTTCTTAAGAATATTTGGTGAAAGACTATATGTGAATGAGTGTGTTTTCCCTCTCACTTAATTCGTGCTCATCCAGACATAACGCGTCGAATAATAAAAATAAATAAAGAAAAAAACAAAAAGTTATAGAACCGGTGAGCTTGACAATGTCAAGAGGGATGATGGTTAGCATGCGACCATCTTTAACCGTGAAGTTACGTAGCTCTTCTCAAGCATTGCTAATGTTCATAGAACAATCATATGATGAGGTATGAGGTTATCTTAAAGGTGGTAGCGGAAATGGTGGAGAGAAGATATTAGCCATCTATATAGTGGTAGAGGTGTGATTTAGGTTTTCGTGTAATTAGTTAGGTATGAAAAATGAGTGATATAACCATTTATGGTTAGGGATCAAATCCCTAAAGATATGAGACGGTTGATATAGTAATAAAGGAGTGGGAACGAGTTACTATGGGGAGTTTTGAGTATCTGACCTTTGACGACGAGGGACGAAAAACGTATTTTGTGAAGAAAAGAATCAAATAAATAAATAAGATAATGATCAAAGTGATCTAAACTAAAATCCTTAGATTTGTGACGCGAACGCGAGGAAAAATATTCTAGTGAGGAAATATATACCTAGGTGCATAGGACATATAGGATTTAAGGATGCAAGTTTATCTGATCATGTATCAACATAATAATCAACGAGATTGATATGTAAGACTATATGATATCTATAAGTTAATCGTTATACATCAAACATAGTGTAGGTACACAATTAACACATAAGTCATGTAAAATGACACATTCAAAACATGATAGTTTTAATTGCAATTGTCATGTAAAACATGTTAGAATTTAGCATCATGTTTCATTTAGATAAACTAAGAGATATTTTATCCAAATTACTAGAAAAGGACAAACGAATTTATAATAGACATACATTCAATAGCTAAGCATATAAACCTTGAGCATAGAGATAATCATAAAGGCATATAATTGCATTACATCAAATCAAGTATCATCATGAAACATCAAAGCACATATGTGAGGTGTAGGTCGTCTAGATTGACTAATGAAAAACCTATTTTTCACTTGCTTAGTGTGCACTCCTAATGAGATATAGACCCTTAGGGATTAAGACAATTATGTATGTGTACTCGATAAATCTTAGTGGCACGATGTAATATTTTAAATGCAAAAGACACATGTAAATGATACTAAGGTACTTAAACATATTAATCATAATAATCAAAGATATTGATGTACGATATTATGTGACGTCTATATGTTTATCTAGACATGCAGACCTAATGATATAGTGTGGGTGCATAAGAAAAACACATAGATCATATAAAAGCTCACATAAAACAATGATTACTTCACACACATATATATCATAAAAAACATGTTACCATTTAGCATGTATCATAAATATAAACTTATAGATATTAAACCGAATTGCTAACCAAAAACAAAGCCATCTAAATAATTATACATTCAACAATTAAGTAAGTAATCATTGATTATCAAACTAGCATGAAGATAATATAATCATATTTCACGAGAACAAGTTAACATTTTGAAATCACAAAAATACGTATGCGATGTGCAAGTAGTCTAGGTCGACTAAGGAGAATCCTAATTACTACTTGATAAGTGTAAAATACACATATCCGTTTATACCTAAAATAACCCAATTAAACCCCAAACATGCTAAAAATGGCAAAAATATACTTGTTTTCGTGTTTTGTGTGTGCAGGTACGGATATATCAAAAATCACAAGAAAACCATCAAAAACGGGCAAACACGGACACAAGAAACAGAATAATACAAGAGAGCCAAAGATTCAAAGCCAAAGTCAAAGAAAGTCAACTTCAGTCAACTATGGGTCAACAGAAGTCAACTCACTAGAAGACAACTCCCAAATGTTACCCAAATAATCCCTCAAATTTCAAAAATCACACAAATGGTCCCTAAACCTAAATGGGCCATACCCAGATCCAAAAGCCCAAAACCCTAAACCCATTCCCCTTTTATAAAACTACAAGGACCTTTTTTGCCATTTTCTTAAAGTTGTTTTACACTACAACTTTTAATAACACAAAGAGAGGGACTAAAGTTGCAAAATGCCCAAAGTTTAAACTTGTTTTACCCCGATTCAGTTATAAAGGGCGCGAATCCATGGTTACTATTCATCATCCCCTTCAATTCACCACACAGGGTAAAACAAAGGGCTTTTCACAATTAAGGGGTACATTGGGCTATTCAAGTGAAGTACAACGCAATGGCAGGGTCAAATCGGTCTAATCAAGTACTCTCATTAGCTATCTCAAGCTAGAAGGCCACATGGATGTAGAGAAAGCACAAAAGAGGAGGGGTTTTATGCTAGAAGTACTCACAAAACAAGCACAAGCTGTCACATCAAAGAATGACAGCTTGGCAATCCGTAGGAAAAAGTTCATGATCCAAGGGCTCTAAATCATGATCCAATGATTAGGAAAATGAATGGAAGAGATTAATGATGCAAGCAAGGGCCTAGAATCTTCTCTCAGCAACTATAAAAGGACCTCACCATCACACACACACATTGCACCTAGTTTTAGATAGTAGCTTTTAGTTTAGCTTTAATTTCGTTATTTAATGTAATTTTTCTTAAATGGTTTGTATTTTCCTTTCTAAAGTAATGTAATAATCCGTTTTAGCTTATTGTAATTTCACTCTTCAAAATATTGTACTCTCTTTTTCAATTTAATTGAAATCATAGTTCTCCTTTTATATAAACTTTTTTACTTAAAAGCTTTTATAAATTCAAAATGTCATTTTACTGTTTTATATGCACTTCATAACTCTCTAAAGCATAACTTAGATGGAGCTAACAAGCCTTAATTAAAACACAAATCAAAAAATCATTTTAACACCTTAACTAATATTTGGACTTATGACTTTGGAAGGAGAACCAATTATAAAGGGTTCTCATGACAATTAACTGTCTTATTGTGAATAAGCCAGAGCTAGTAGATAAGCTCTAAAGAGCCTAATAGCTTTTGTTTAGCTAAAGCTTTCATGTAAGTTCGTCCTTTACTTTTCCATGTTTTCAATATTTAGCTTAATATGAGATTATTTAGTAAGATCTCTTATTAGCTGAATTAGTTCTTATTTAGCATTATATTGTGTTTAATCTTGCTTATTAGATATTAATTTTAATCTGTTTTTAGCTTATAAGTTGTAGATAATAGTATTTCATAATCTGTCTTAAAAACCTTAAAAAACCTAAAAATTAGTTAGCATAGTCATTAAACCTTGATTTTAGCTTATCTAGTTGTTAGATCATGTTTATTAGAGGTATTATAAAGCCTTTTAATAATCTGGTACTTAAGTGTTTTAATTAGCTTTCAAAATAATAAGATCAAATGAAATTTGTCAATTCCTTAAGGAGTGTCCCTGGCATTAGCTGTTTTGACCTCAAAAAGTCAAAGGTTTATGTGCAATTATTTGAGTCACATAAATTACTCTTATAGCCAATAGAAAAGAGTTTTTAAAAAGTTATTTCAAAATATATAAAAAGATAGGGCTTAATATGTATGTTTCAGCAAACCATGGGAATTTCCCTTGTTGATTCACTTGTGAAAATTTTTGGAACCAACTATTAAGGTTTGATTGTGCTTGATATGTGTTTAGCCATACTCAACAAGAGTGTTTAGTGCAGGTTTAACCCCTCTAGGATACCTGCACATTTGTTTCTTGCATTATTGACAAGTGCACCAGTAGTAAGCTAATAGTATTGCTACTCTGCTGTATTTTTAATCATTTTAGCTAATAATTTTAAGAATGAGGTTCTTAAATACGAAGTTAAAATAGATTAGAATATAGCTTAAGTAAAACAAGTCTTAGTTTTCATTTACTACTTATTTATTTACCTAGTACATTAAGAATAAAACGACATAATTAGCCAAAAACTAAGGCAAAAACATATGTCTATTTTTACTTCTAATTAGGAATTTTAGCTTAATACTTGATTTTATGATTGTTTCATTCTTATATTAGGTAGCATAGTTTTCAAAAGCTTAGATATCTTATAGCTTATTTACCTATTTAGCTTATAGATTTTTAAGCCTTTTTGCTGAGCCTGAGTTTGCCGTAATTTGATCTTTCAGTTTCATTAGCCTTTATAAATTCTAGTTTAAGAAGACTTTGTTTGGAAATTAGCTTATACTCGTTATAAAGCCTATCCAGAACTTCTTTTAATTTTTGAATTTGACTTATAACTGAAGCTTGTGCAAAGCTTTTAGTCTAAATTACTAAAATAGCTCAAAAGCCTTCTTACCTGAAGGCAGAACTTCATAATCTCTTTCAGCTTATTTTGATTTTGAGCTTATTTTCCATCTATTAAAAGTGCTTATAATTGTGTCCTTTTTAAAATCCAATTCTTAGTTTTTGCAAAAAGTGAAAAATAAAAAAAAAGGTGCAAAAAGACCCTAGACCTCCTGCTTATAGACCCAACGTGCTAACCATCATGCTTCATTAGCTCATCCGGTTATATCTCCTTTCTTTTATTTGATAAACACAATTTGGGCTTAAGCCCCATTTATAAGCCGTAACTTATTTAAGCTTTTACCCGGCTTATTTGTTAAGTTGTTAGTCTTCATCTTATTTTTCCCTTAAACCATATAACTTTAATAACTTTTTCCTGAAATTTTTCACATTTTTCCATAAATTTAGTATTTATTTTTTAGGATTTCGAAAGTTTAGAATTTAGAAAATACATAAAAAATAGAAAAAAGTTTTTAGAAAATTACAAAAAAATATTTTAGTTTTAAAAAAATATCTTTAGGTTTAACATTAAGTAAAAATCAATTTCACACGTACTTTTATATTTAATTTTCATTTTTTTGAAGCTTTTTAATATTTAAAGTTTAGTAAAACTAACAATTTTTAGGTCCACTATCTTTACCGGGTATAACACTTTTGGTCCATTTTTTTAAAAATTTGCGGGTTTAAGCCAAAACCCGAGTATCCATTTCAATTTTGAGCCAAATCTAACAATTTCGTTAAATCTAACAATTTTGTTAACACTATCACGTGCCATTTGCGTGAGGGTACTATTTCCCGCTTTAATTACTATACCTACTCACAATTTTTTTTTTTTTTTTTGTATAACCATTTTTACACCTTTTTTCAATATCAATCCACCACTAACCCTACTCACCCCGACCCTTATCAATTCCTGAGTAATCTACACCTAAGAACCCTAATTTTCATCAAAACCCAAATGTTTTGGCTGCAACTTGGTCATTGAGACCAACGTCATACACTGATATTCATATAAAGAGTATTGTAAGTTATCTCTAATTTTGTATAAATTTGATGGAAATTCATTTTCCGAATCTATTTACTTATATTTTTTTAGTTTTTACAGGTAATCATCCAACAAGCGTTTTTAATACCGCTTAAATCAACCATGGAGGTCAATTGACTTGTCCACCAATGTGCGTTACATAAGGGAGGGAAAGCTAATTGGTTTCGATATGTGATGGCAGAAACTTGTCAACAATTTGAAGTGCCAACAAAGGTAAAGATTTAGGGTACATTCAATACTGGAGTTTGAATGCTTATTACAAAACCTAAGTTGCCTCTACACAATGGTCTCAAAAGTTTTGCGTGTGATAAAAGAAATGTGATGGAAGTGTTGGTCAATATTTAGCTGGTGTAAGTTAAGTGGAGGAGTTTTTATACATCCAATTAGTGAACCTTAATTAGGTTTGACAAGTGTAATTGAACCCCTTTGTTTAGTTATCCAGATAACAACACTAGTAAGAATAAACCTATGAATCAAATCCTGATAAGGGCCAAGTGAATCAGAAACCCTGCTAAGAGGCTTGTGAAATCAAATGCTGGTAAAGCTTTATGAATCAAATGTGATGGAATAGAAAGAAAAGGGTTTAAAAGTGGATCAAGAATGTTACAAAGACCTATGGATCAAATAAAGGTAAGAGACCTATTGTATAATAGAAGAAGATGATGGTCAGATCTAGTGAAGTATATGGGATAGTGAGGACGAGTGAGATTAATTAGACTTTTGATATAGGGGATGAGGAGACATTATTGGAGATTGGATGTAGGACATGGATGACTTTAACAAGCACACAGATGAAGAATGTTGAATGGGACTGAATGTACTGAAAAGAACAAAACCCTCCACCATTTGATTATGAGTAAGTGACTTAGAAAATTTGGTAGTGGGAACAGAGTCAGACGCTCCTGATGCGAGAGAAAAAAGAGCATTGAAGAAGTTTGCAAAAAGCACGATTGAACCTTTAGATGGGCTAGTGTAAGTGGGGGGGGGGGGGGGGGGAAAAAAAAACAATTTCTATATTGGGCATGTCTAGCTAACAAAACATTGATCAAGAGGAAATGGAACAAGAATGCATGAGGCTCAAAGAAGACATTGTGGTTAAGTAGAATGATACAAAACAAGGATGTCAAGCAGAGTGTAGAGATAAGTTCCTGTTTAATGATGGTGGATCAGTTTGTAAAGAAATGTGGCCCCAGAAGAAAATAATCCCAACGTGATAGTGTCAAGAGTAATAAAAAATCCAAAAAGAAAGGTCAAGTTGGAGAAAGCATTGCAAATGTCCCTGGTTTAGTGCATTGTACAAAGTCAAGTAAAGGCTGAACTTGTGGGTGAGGAAAATTTTAATGAGTAATCATACTGCCTGCATCAGATCTATTTGGAAAGTGTAACTGCAATCCCTTTTCTATCCAATAGTAAATATAGGAACTATAAAACCAAATCCTAGGTTCCAATGTGCCTTTCATTAAGACCAATTGCAAAGGAAATAATGAAATTAGTCTGTCTGATATGAAGATTTTTAAGGGCAAAACAAATGGGCAGAAGAAAAACTTTTTGTGATTGGGCCAAAGAGTATGCTCAGTTGAGACAATAATGCATTGTAATTGAAAGAAAAAAAATTCCATAAGAACAACTATAAGAGAGTGGAAAGAATTTTGATGTAGAAAGTCAAACTAGACAAATTTCAAAGGATTAAATTTGTTTGGAGGTGCTTTGAAAATGGGTTAAAGCTGGTACAAGAGATCTCTGGGACACATCGTTTTCCTGTATAAATGATACAGTGTAGTAAATATTAGGTAAAATGTGGTTTGAGGGTCTTAGTATCTAGGATTAAATGCAACAAGCACCTCGGTTCCTTATATAAACCCAACCCCCTATTCACCACAAACTCATTACCACATAACCATTCTAACCTAAATCTGTGCATCACCAAATGGCAAAAAAAAAACCAGAAAATAATTTATGAGTGACTCAAGTGAGGCCTGTCAGTTGCTCAAGTGATCATGTAATGCTGGTGTATGAAAATGGAAAGAAGGATC
Organism: Tanacetum coccineum; assembly: GCA_026074375.1. Taxonomy (NCBI): domain Eukaryota; kingdom Viridiplantae; phylum Streptophyta; class Magnoliopsida; order Asterales; family Asteraceae; genus Tanacetum; species Tanacetum coccineum. The sequence goes on from BQNB010122170.1 coordinate 11,391, forward strand.
CTCAAAGCCTCCAAGTGGGTCAAAAGAGATGTATAGGCCGTAGGAGTGTTTCAAAAAGTAACCTTTAGTGTTATTGGATATGATAGTGTTGCTGACTATCCTGCAGATTGCAGATTATGTTCCAAAAAAAGAAAATGATAAGCCCTGGTCCCATTGCTTTTTTGGTACTCTCCCGAACAGGGTACATGATGACCATGGTGAAAAAAACGGGAATTAGGGTGCTGGTATCACAGGGAAAGGGCAAAGGAAGGTTTAGGTTTATGTCCTGAAGTTTAAGGGTTTATTCTTATGTTTCATGTTTTATGCTCGGGTTTATGTCCTGTGTTTAGTTGTGTCTGAATGGTCTAATGTACTAACAACTGGAACCTATAATTGACCATAATGGTCAATAAATTTTGAATATGAAATGAAGTTTCTTGTTGTTGACTAATCTTTGTTGGTATTGTTGTAAGTCTCAAAAACATGTTTCTAGACTTTAATGTTTGGTCAAACATTTACACAAAGTGCACATAAACCAATACTTATAATAGATCAAATGAAACATTGTCTTTTAAACACATAATGCAAGAAAACCAACCTGACAAGATCCAGTACATCAAACTACCGATTTTATAAAAGAAATAATAATAAAAACAAGGAAAAAAAAAACAACCAACTATACAATAATAACCACTTCATCCAACTAGCTTGCATGTGATAATCATACATGGTTTTGGTCAGCAACTGCTATCATTCATTTTTCTCCTTGATAATCAACTATTGGGTCAACATTAGGATTTTGATAATCTGCTAGTGGTTTTTGTTAAGATGAATTGATTCTTCCTTATGTAAACCCAGGAATGATTTGTGAACAGCACGATCACTAACATTTGGTGGATCATACCAACAATAATCCCCCACAATTAGTACCCTAATCAAAATGCATTTCAAAAATTAGGTCAAACTAATTACAAATCAAATCCCTAAAAATTAGGTCAAACTTACCCTCTTTGAACAACCAAAAAAACGCCTCCCAGGATTTGTGGATGTCCATGATGTCCTGATTACACCACTGATCAACATCTTCGACATATCACATAATTATGCCCTAAAATTTATTCTGAAAGTGTTCTTAAGTGTGTGTTATTAGAGTGTGTGGTGTGTGTGTGAGTAAGTGAAAGAGTGTGTGTGTTTGTGTTTGTGAATCGTTGTTGTTTGTGTTACCAACAACTAAAAAACATGAAAAAGAAACTTATATGCCCTTTTTTAAATAATAAAATAACCACAAAATGAGAAACGACCAGATTTAACGAAATTGTTAGATTTGACTCAAAATTGAAATGGATACCGGTTTTGGCTTAAACACCGCAAATTTTTGAAAAAAAAAGGACCAAAGTGTATATAAACCCCAACCCTGTAAAGATAGTGGACCAAATTGAAGTTCTCTCTTTAATTTTAAAAAATAGTATTTTATTATTTAAAATAGTTACAATATTGTCTGATTTCTATGTTATATTAGACATTTCTAATTTAATAAAAATCATTTTTCTCAATTTTTAGGACTTAATGTTGTTATTTTGTTAGGATATAATTAGATTAAATAGTTTTTTAAATTACTGAATAAATTCAAAAAATAATCCCAAAAAAAAGTTTTTTTTCCTTATCTAAAATCTTCTATTGTCCAATTTGAGTTTAGAAATTTAGTTTACATTTTTAGGAGTTAAATTTTGTATATTTGAGCTTATTTGTCGCTTTAAATTGCTCCCGTTAATCAGTTTAAGTGTTAATACTTTTATTGTTAAAGTTATTTGTTCTTTTAATTAGTATTATAGAAACTCCAAAAATAATATTTCTTCTTCATTCCAAAGTCACAATCCAACTAAAAGCATGTTTCAATTTCAACAAGTCGTAGGGGAAACGAAACCGGGTGATCAAAACTTCCCGGGTTAAAATATACGTATTATATATAATATATATATATCTTTTAGAGTAGAATTTTTTCCTGTTTATTGTGTTATTGAGTTTTAGCCTAAGTGAAATTTCTTAATTGCTCTTGTGGAAAATTTTTATATCATATATTTTAAATTAGTGTATAAAATTTAACACTCAAATACCAAACAAAACTCAATCAAGAATACCAATGACAAAACGCAACCAAGTAACACATCAATTACCCCGTTTTGAACATACAATTGGGGCATATATGGCATAACTAGTTCATATACATACAATCTATAATACCAACTAACAATCCCAACAACAACAAATGGCCATTACTAACAACATACGACTATGATTTTGACTTTAAAAGTCAAACTTTGCACCAAAATCACAACGGACATATATTAAACACGGGACAAATAAACATAAACGAAGCATTATGCAATATAGTAATGCCAAACAGCAAATCAACAAAAAACTCAAATAGAGACACTAACCACGATTTCGATGATAATTTCGCACGAATACCCTAAAACAAATGCAGTTTAGTGAGATTCAGGCCATGAGATAATAGATAATGCATGAGAAGATGATTACTTAACACAAACAAACATTGCTCACCATGAATATGCACAGATGGCAACAGATTAGAAATGGACAAATCGCAAAGTATATTTGATCCGATTATGAGATAAAAAAAAAAGTAAAGATGAAATGATGATATTTGGTTGCTTTGACTAGGTCAAAATGCAAGAAAGAATTTATACTAGTCTACCACTTTCAGTTATTGACAAATCTGGCCCCTCTCTTTCTACTTTCTTTTCATTTATGGTATAATAGTAACTAAGGGTTTAATTAAATTGCATTAATTGCACAATTGGTCCTCTATTTATTATGAGACTAGCAAACAATTAGCAATTAGCACATAAGACCCTATTATTGTACATAACTAACACATTTGGCCTTTTTGAGTTACCACAAGCTTAGCTCCCCCTTAACCAATAAATCCGTTAGTTACTTATTTATCAGAATGCTCGTTAGATGTCATAAATTTGAAGACCACTCTCCCCCTCAATCAATGACCCGTTTTCTATTTAAAGAGCTGTAGTCGTTGATTGAGTGTCAAATTTTGAAAACACAAGTCCGATTGATTTTCAAAAACAACATTGAACCACCATGTGAAATCCAAATAATTTTCTGAAGAATCATAGACGGAAAATAATAAGGATAAAAGAAGACTTCTCTTCGTAATCAAGAAATAATGCACTGAAGCGTACATTAGATCAGAGTTGCATGGATATAAAGTAATCCATGCCCGGGAGGACTTAATCACCCGTTGTTAGGAACAGCCGTCTTGTTGGCGACATGCTTTCCTCATTTTGAAAAACCGGGTTGCAGTCTGAAATAACTGCAAGCCATGATGACATGTTTTGAAAAGTTTGAACTTCCGTTCGAGCTTCATTTAAAGACCCGTGTCATTATTGAATAACATTTCTAGGTCCGTAAATGTTATCGATAAACGGAAGACATGTCTTGAAAAACTATTCTTGGTTTTTTTATGGGTTTTTTATTTTTGTATTTTCTTTTTGATGATAAATATGTACATATTTACATAGGATACTTAAAGAAAATCCGTTACTCATCCTTACATCTGAAGACGGTTTGAGTGTCTCTCTGGCCTTCAAAACTGCTTTCATAGCCAAGCCACGGGAGAATGAATTCGAATCGTTCTCTGGGCATGCCTAGTGAAATATATCAGTCAGTTGATACTCTTCCTACACGAAATACAACGCAACCACAACATCCCTTCTTCACTTGTTCTCATGATGAAATGATGTCGGTATGACGATGTGTATAGACCTGAGTGCTGGAATCGTAGTTTGCAGCAATAGAGTTATGGCACCTTGTTGCTCACAATACATAGGGGTGTGATTGTATGCAAAGCCATAACCCGATAATTGAGACCGCATCCATAGATTTGGGCACACACCCAACATCCGCAATGTATTCAGCCTCTTGTAGAACGAGATGGACGTGCTAGTTTGTCTTCATTTGATGACCACTACACTAACTTATCACCAAGGAACTGAAGCACTACTACCAGATGTGCTTCTTCGAGTGTGTTGAACAACCTCATGATCTGCGTCCTGCGTAATGCTGTTAGTGCAGATGTCGGTTGTCTTCAGATACCAAAGACCATTTAATGGTTCCATTGGAGATACTAAAAGACCCGTTTAACTGCTTCAAGGTGCTTTCTAGTGGGCTTAGATTGATATCTAGCACACATACACATAGCAAAAACAAGGTTAGGTCTACTGGCCGTGAGATACATCAGGTATCCAATCATACTGCAATATAGTCTGGTCAACAGGGATACCTGAGAGGTCCTCATCCAGTTTTATGAATTGCGCCACCATGGGATGTCAATAGGTCACATTTATGAAGATCAAATTTCTTTAAAATCTCATATCGTAATTTGATTTGATTTATAAAAAAATGGTGCCTCTAGGATTTCTGAGAATTTATAAAGCCTAAAGAAAAAGGATATTTGACCCATCATCGACATTTGAAATTTAGAGCTCATTTCATAGAAAAACTGGTCCACAGTCTTTTGAGTCGGTTGAGGCAAATTGATATCAACACATATATTTGAACATGAAGGAGAGTGTTTGCCTGTTTTCTGGAATGAACAAGGTTGGATCGACGACACCCTTAAGAATCCTTGTGCTAGTAGAAACTTTGACAAAGTGTCATTCCACCCCAGGGGTGCCCTGCTTTAACCCTTAAAAGCTTTCTTCAGACGGTAGACATATTGATTATCTGGTCAAACGAAGCCTTCCTGGTTGCTCCACCATAGAACTTACATCTTTAAGCTCGCCATTTAAGAATGCCATTTTTCACGTCCATATTGATAAACTGTCCATGTTTTGCTGCATACATTGGCAAGAAAAATTCAGATAGCCTTCAAGTCTGGCGACCGGGTAAGGATTCTTCAAAAATCAAGACCTTCTTCTAGACGATATCCTTTAGCTACAAGACCGTTCTTGTTTTCATTACGTCACCATACTTGTCAAGTTTCAACCATACACAATCCACATTGAGAGCTGATATGTTGAAATATACAATCCGTTTTATACCTAAAATGACCAATTAGCCCAAAACAGACTAAAAAATGGCAAAGATTATGCTTGTTTTTGTGTTTTGGTGAGTGGCAGTTACGGATAAATCAAAAATCACAAGAAAACAATCAAAAACAGCAAACACCGGACCACAGAACGAAGAGTGTACAAGAGACCGGAAGCATTCCTAACAAATAAGGACAAAAGTCAACAAGTGTCAACCTCAGTCAACTTTGGTCAAAAACATTAAATTCTACCTAGAAGACAAAAACCCTACAAGTTCCATCAGTATCATCTCAAGCCTTCATTAGCTCACTTAGCAAAGGAATCACACGTAGATGTGGGAAAGCACACAAGGATGATGGATTTTGCTCTACTTACTCTCACGAAACTAACACAAATTCGACATCTGGATGCCAGCATTGGCAATCCTGTGAGAATTGTAAATTAATATATACCAATGGTATATATTGTCATTCTCATATTCTCAAGGGTATAAAATGTAATATTTTTATATTAATTATAAAAATATATTTAAATATTATAAGACTCGATTTTATTAAAGCCCGACACATTTGTCGTTATCATTCGTCGATCGAAACGCTATAAATCAATTATGTTAAATATTTAACATAATTTATCATCCACTAGCTTTTGAAGAAACTTAAAATCTTATCATTTAATCTATAACGTATCACGTTACTAGGGAGTTTCATGTGAGGGGTTTCATTTGGGTAGACGTTTTGACGAGTTGCTGGATTTACGATTTAAAGTGTCCTAGCTCCTCAAACGTTTACTACATGACCTCTGGATTATGATAGCCCGAACAGTGATACGATATTTTCACAAACTAATAAACCAAAATCATTACGTTAAACTTTATGAAATAAAGTTTTGGAATATAATCACTCGAACTAAGACTTGACATATTATCCCAGGTTGCGTGACGAGGCTGTTTACTCCCATTTGAATTAAATTTCAAATCAATCAACTACCTTGATAAGGTGAGTTCATAGTCCCACCTTTACATGTTTTCTAAATCCCGTGGGGAGATACATGCTATAAACCATGAATACAAGTATTTTCCAACCGTACGCTATCCAGATATATTATTGCCTAAGTTTGCCTTCACTGCTAATATTTCTTAATCATGAACCATTAGTCACTTGCGAGTGAACGCGAATATTATGGATAGATCTATTAGGGGTGATGATAGGTGTAAAATACACATATCTGTTTATACCTAAAATAGCCCAATTAAACCCAAAATAGACTAAAAATGGCAAAAATATACTTGTTTTTGTGTTTTGTGTGTGCAGGTACGGATATATCAAAAATCACGAGAAAATAGTCAAAAACGAGCAAACACGAACACGAGAAACGGAAGAGCACAAAAGAAGCCAAGGATTCAGAAGCAAAGCCAAGAAAAGTCAACTCTCAATCAACTTAAGTCAAAGAAAGTCAACCTTGGGTCAAACAAAGTCAACTCAACAAAAGGACAAATCCCAAATGTTTCAAAACAATCCCTCAAGTTCCAAAAGTTACACAAATGGTCCCTAAGGCTTAATGGGCCTTAAACTTATAAAAAAAACCTACCCGACCCAAATGCCCTAAACCCATTTCCCTTTTATAAAACCACAAGGACCATTGTTGTCATTTCTAAAAAAACTTTTTACACTACACCTTTAAAAAACCAACTACAAGGACCAATCTTGTAAAAAGCCCAAAGTTTAAATTCTATTTACCCCGTTTCAGTTATAAAAAAGGCGCCAAGGGTTTAACACTATTCACCCTTCTTCCCCGTTTCACTCCGCTGTCAAATCAAAGGGACTTTCCAAATTGGAGGGTACGGAAGTCTATTCAAGTGGTCTATATCACCCTTGCAGTAGTAACCACAAGGTTACTTGCATTTTGGTCTTGCACTCTTGTCAAATGCACCAGCAATAACTAAAGTAGTTACTACTGCTGTCATTTGTTTTTGGTTCATTATAGCTAGTATTTTAGGATTTAGGTTCTAAAATTCAAGTTAATTATAGATTATACATAGCTTAAGTTAGTTTAGACCTTATTTTTCATTTCTTAGCTTAGTTGCCTAGGTAGAATTGCCCTTTAAGTTTTCAAAAATCTCTCTAAAAAGCCAAAAACAGTAGTATTAGAACTTAGCATTTCATTTTAGAATTTTAAGTTGTAGTACCTGATTTCTTTGTTTAAATTTATAGCTTATTATTTGTTTGTTAAGCTCTCATAAGCTTAGCTTAAATCTTGGCTTATTTTGCATTTTGAGCTTAGATTAATTTTTTTTAGCTTTTAGAGTTTTATCCTAAGTTTGCAGGTTTGTTCATTAAATTTAGGTAGCTTATAGTATTAGTTTGTTAAAAAGCTTTTTAGAACTAGCTTATGCTCATCATAATCTCCTTAGATGATTTAGTGTAAGCATTCATAAGTGAGCTTTTAAGCTCACTGTCAGATAATAAGCTACTTATTAGCTTATTAAGAGCTTTTCATAGAAAATTTCGTATATTAAAAATGCTTATTTTGAGTTGCTTAACAACTTTGCTTTTATAAGATTTTCAAAAAAAAAAGGGGAAACCAAGGAGGTCAGGGGTGAGTCGGGCTCGAACCCCCGACCTCGACCTAGTCTCAACCCTTTTTCACACACACTCTTACCGCTATGCCCTTGGGACTTTTCTGTTAGTCTATTGCAACTGTTAAGTTTTATATTAGATTTGGCATCTTAAGCTAAATAAGTTGTTTCAGCTTAATTCGTAGCTTATTTGATAAGCTAACACTTCAGGCTTATTTTTCCTTGGATTCTCATAGTATAAGCTATTTTCTGTCTTTTTTCTAGAATTTTTACTATAAGTTTAGTATTTTTAATCTTTTATTTTCTTTAAAAACTTTAAAAAATCATAAAAAATAGAAAATTAATCAGAAAAATAAAAAAATCTTTTTATAAAATTTTCTTTTATCATAAAGTTTGTAGGAAAATTAGTTTCACTTTCGTAGGGTCTAATTTGCAAAAATTCACTTTTTAAAGAACGGGTTTCGTTCCCGTTCTCGGTTTTCATTTTTTAACGCTCGTTTTAACTCCGTTTTCGTTCTAGTTTTTTTAAACTTCGTTTTTAGTCAATTAGAATACATTTTAAAAGAAAATTTTTAATTAGGTTTAATTTTGTAGAATTTAGGTTTTTGGCCTTAGTTTTAGTGTCCCGGCTCGCGTTTTTAGTTAAATTTTGATTTCCAACTATTTGTCTCTATGCTTAATTTTTAGTTTTTGTTGATTTTAAGTATTTTTAGTAGTTAATCAAAAATATCTTTGCTCTCATTCAAATCATAATCCAAGCTAAAACGTGGTTTCAATTGCACAAGTCGTTGGGGAAACGACCCGGGTGATCACACTTCCCGGTTAAATATACGTATTATATATTATATATATATCTTTTAAGAGTGAATTTTCCTTAGGGAATTTTCTTAATTGCTCTTGTGGTATTATATCGTATATTTTATTGCGTATCAAATTTTTGGCGCCGTTGCCGGGGACTTGTGTTAAAGATTCCGTCGTTTACGTTTGTTGATTTGGTTTGAAGATCCTTTCGTCCTCGAAAGTTTCATTTTTGTTAAATATTTCAAAAATCCAAAAAAAAAATTAAAAAATATAAAAAGTAAAAAATATTTTCTTTTTCTTTTTAGTATAATTATCATAAAAACATATAAACATAAAAAAAATCAAAAATATAAAAAAATTGTCCTTAAAAAATAAAATAAAATACACAAAGTTGGTAAACGAACACCAACATATAATACCTTCAATTGAGGTATTATCATAAATAAGTTCCGGTGAACTTGAAAAGTTCCCAAATCGAACAAAAGATTCAAAAACTTGCCATTTGTGTCACTTACGAA
>BQNB010122172.1:0-20332 GCA_026074375.1 Tanacetum coccineum
TAAGCTAGATATAAGCCATAGTTTAGAAAAGTAGAAATTTTAAAGCAAAGACTTAGTTTCTGTAATGCAGAGTTGAATGCTAATTTTCTAGCTTATCTAGTGGATAAAATCTCAAAGTGCTTTTATTAAAGTTATAGTGGATAAGCTCAAGTCTAACTTTGTAGTTTTAAGTTTTTGCTGAAATTCATTTTTTAGATAAGCCAAAAATAAGCATAATCGTAGGGTCTGTTTGGAACTTTTTAAATAGTTAAGGGTTGTCTGTTTTAGTTACCCCGCCTACCCTTCTCTTTCATTCTTTGCAATTTCTACCCTAGTCTTTTAGGTTAAATAAAATAGTTTTAATATTTTTAATTTTAGTTTAATAAAATTAGGGTTAGGTTTTAATTAGCAAAATTAGAGTTTAATTGGTTTATAAAAATTGGGCATTTTTGTTCCTTTAAGTTTCTGCACATTTTTAGTAGTTAAAAATCATTTTTCTTTATTTTTCCAATTAAATTTGTATTTTCTAGAAATTAAAATAGGTTTTTAGTAATTTCTTTTTCTTAAAAAATTCATATAAAATAGAAAAATAGCTGGAAAATTCTAATTCTTTTTCCTAAAATTTTCTTTTTAAATTTGTGATTTTTAGGTATAAAATTTGTTAAAAGTAGTGCCTTAGATTTTAAATTTCAGTTTTAGCTCACGTTTTTAATTTTCATGTATTAAAATTTCGTGCTAGTTAATTGTTTTTTTTAATTGTGCTATTATAATTCGTAGTGTAATCCAAAATTCAAAAATCCTTTACTCATTCTTAACTCGAATCCGAATTATTCCTGAATCTCAATTCACGATTTCGTTGGGACACGACCCGAGAAGAAAATACTTCCCGGTTATAAATATTTCGTTGAAGTAGAGTTTTGAAGACCCTTCCTTCTTGGAAGTTACTTTGCTAGTTTTGTCTATATTATATAAAAATACAAAACGTTCATTAATTCGATTCCTATCGAATTAATTAAAAAAAACAAATTTGGATACTAGCTATCCATCTTAAACCATTCCAATAAACAACAAAACAAATCGTGAGATACTTGCGAGGTACGACGGACTTTCGAGTTTACAAACTATAAGGTGAGTATAAGGAAAAGTGATAGCTACTTGCTAAGAAGTCATTGCGGCTCGCTAAGCTTTTCCGCTCACTTGTGCGTAATCTTGGAGACTTATCGTGAAGCTTGTAGTTAACGGTTGCCAAAAATATTTTTTCTTTTTGTTTTCATTCCTAATAAATACTAAAAATTGTAAATTTCCCCAAAAATAATCTTCTTAATCTCAAATTCTTCTTTTTATTATTTTCACTAGTGCATGCGCACTCGTTCTTCCTTGGAATACACAATTCCGAGAAGACGTAATTGTCGACGTTCTCGACACCAACAAGAGGCAATCCCTCTAATTCCGAAACCCGAGATTCCAATGGCCGATGATCGACCTATGGCCGAGCAACTTCAAGCTCCCACCGGGGGGTTTGAAAGTGCTATAGTTGTACCACCCATCAATGCTCAAAATTTTGAACTAAAATCCTCTCTCATTAATCTTGTTCAAAATTGAATTTTTCGAGGAGGTAATGATGAGGAGCCTCATGCTCACATTAGTCAATTTGAGAGCATAACGAATAATCAAAGGTACCCAGATGTACCTAACACCACCATCAAACTTTTTCTCTTTCCATTTTCTCTTGATGGGGTTGCCAAAACGTGGCTAGACAAAGAACCCCCAAATTTAATTCTTACATGGGATGACTTAGTTTCTAAGTTCATCAACTTCTTCTTCCCACCTTCTAAGACCACCAATCTGCGGAATGAAATTACGAATTTTTGCCAAGTTGCTCAAGAATCTTTATCCGAAGCTTGGGAGCGTTTCAAGGAACTTCTAAGGAAGTGTCCTCATCATGGTTTTTCACTCATGCACCAATTAGACACATTCTATAATTCTCTGAGCTATAATGATCAAGATTCTCTTAATTCTGCTGCCGGTGGAAATTTTCTTTACAAAAGTCGAACCGAAGGGCTACAAATCATAGAGAATAAAGCCAAAGTTAGATGTTCACGGAACGCCGTGATGCGAGTGAGTACGAATGCTCCTCCACCTTCTTCTACTTCTTCATCATCTAACTTTGAGTTTCAACAAATGGCAGCAGCATTAGAGGATAAGATGACTTTGACTTTTAGGAATGAAATGAATGAGATGAAAAACATGATGAAAGCTCTTGTGCCTACTCCTGCTCCGATTAAAGCGGTTGAGGAAAGGTGTACTACTTGTGGTAGTAATCATAGTTTTAATGTGTGCCCAATGACTAGAGGAGGTTATGAGTACCCGGTTTATCATGATAATTTCCAACAATTTCAACAAACCGCTTCGGTTGGTAATTTTGTTCAAAATGGAAATTCCGGGTACCGAACTCCCAACTTAGCAAACCAAATAAGACCACCAGGCTTTAATCAACCCAATCCACAAGCTTCTAGACCTAACCAAGGATACAATGCTAATCAAGGGTATAATGGGACTAGAAATGTGAACCAAACCAATCAAGTTAACCATGGAGCTAACTCGGGCTTAACACAACAAGCTCAAGCTTATCAAGTCCCGAGTACACAAGCTCCGGTTACTTACTCAAGGTTTGAGGCTTACACAAAAGCGAATGATGCTACTTTGACCAATTTGCAAAAGAATTTGAATGATTTCAAAAAGGAACAACAAGATTTTCAAAATGAACAAAGGAACTTTCAAAATATGATGCTTAACATGTTTCAAAAGCAAATGGGAAATAATAATGCATCGGGTTCGGGAACCTTACCGAGTAATACGATTCCTAATCCAAGGAATGAATGCAAAGGGATTACCACCCGTAGTGGTGTTGTTCTTGATGGACCTTTACCTCCTATGCCCCCTCCTTTTGTCAATCCGGACAATGAGAAGGCTAAGGAAACCGAGGTGACAAAGGACCAAGTGCAACTTAATAGTTCACAAAGTACCGCAAGAGTCCAACCTCCGGTAGTTCAAATCAAGGAAAAGGTCCAAAACAAAGAAAAAGAACCCGTTGTTGAGCCTAGAGTTGTTAATGAACCCGTCAAGACTAAAACAAATTTGCCTTACCCTTCAAGGGTTGAAAAGGACAAGAATCGTGAAAGAGATGATATCTTAGCTTCAAAGTTCATAGAAATCTTTCGAGATCTTCACTTTGAACTTAGCTTTGCGGATGCTCTTGTCCACATGCCCAAGTTTGCTTTAATGATCAAAAAGTTGTTAAGTAACAAAGACAAGTTGATTGAAATAACAAAGACACCAATGAATGCTAATTGCTCTGCGGTCATTCTCAAAAAGCTTCCCGAAAAGCTTGGTGACCCAGGACGATTTCTCATTCCTTGTGATTTTGGGGAGTTTGATAATCACTTGGCACTAGCGGATCTAGGTGCAAGTATCAATCTCATGCCCTTGTCTATTTGGAAGAAACTTGGACTTCCTGACCTTACAAGTACTAGAATGGTTCTAGAATTAGCCGACCGAACAATTTCTAAACCCCTCGGGATAGCCGAAAATGTGTTCGTTAAGGTCGGAAAATTCTATTTCCCAGCCGATTTTGTGATATTAGACTTTGTTGCAGACCCCCGTGTTCCTTTGATTTTAGGAAGGCCATTTTTGAGCACGGCTCATGCCTTGATTGATGTTTATGAGGGGGAGATCATTTTAAGACATGATGATCAATCCTTGGTCCTTAAGTGTGGTGATACTCCCACAATTTCTTATGATAATTTTGAGTCCGTGAAACGAATTGACCTTATTGATGCAACTTGTGCGGAGTATGCTCCAAAAGTCTTGGACTTTACCGAGAGTGGTGATTCCACTTCTATCATTTTGGACCCTCCACCTTTCACTCCTTTTGAAGGAAGTGAGATGCTTCTTGAGGAAGAAATAGAAGAGTTTTAGTCATGATGAATCTTTAAAATGGAGCTAAATCGAAGATTTTAATGATGATGAGGGTGAATGTACTTACTTAGAATCATTGCTTGAAGACTTAAATGATGATCCTTTTTCACAATTTATTCCTCCTAAGTTCAAAAAGCAAATCAATAATGTTGAATCGGTCAAAACATCAATAGAGGAACCACCCGACCTTGAACTCAAAGATTTGCCTTCTCATCTTGAATACGCTTTTCTTGAAAAGGATAATAAACTACCTGTTTTCATTTTTAAAAATTCAAAGGTTTAAAAGAGGATGAGATGGTAAAACTTATGAGGTTTCTTAAGGGGCTCACAAAAGTGTCTTTAGCTTGGAAAATCTCCGACATTAGGGGAATTGACCCAAAGTTTTGTTACACACAAATTTTTAAACGGAGGAAGATTACAATACCAGTGTTCAAATGCAATGAAGGGGTCAACCCTAAATACATAGGTGATTCAGTAAGTGGTCATCAGCTTCTTGTTGCTGGCTTGATTTACTCCCATATCGGATAGCCCAATGGTTGGAGTCGGTTCATGCGTTCCAAAAAAGGGAGGAATGACCGTGGTGCAGAATGATGACATAATGAACTCTTTTCCACCGACTCGTGATCCGGTTGGAGGTTTGCATTGATTATAGGGAAGTTAAATGATGCCACTAGGAAAAGACCATTTTCCCTACCTTTTATGGACCTAATGCTTTGGAAAGGTTTGCGGGGAATGAGTTCTATTGTTCTTTAGACGATTTTCCGGGTACTTCAAATCGGATTGACCCCCAAGACCAAGAAAAGACTATCTGTACTTGCCCTTATGGAACTTTGCCTACAAAAGAAAGCCTTTTTGGCCTTGTAATGCACCGGGACCTTTCAAAGGTGCATGACGGCCATATTTCCAGTGGCCATGATAGAAAGAACCATGGAGGGTTTTTATGGATGACTTTTCGGTATTTGGGGATAATTTTTCAAGTGCTGGATAATCTTGATAAAATGCTTAATGTTGTGAAGAAACAACTTCATATGCTTAATTGGGAAAAATGCCATTTCATGGTAAAAGAGGGAATAGTTTTGGGGCATAAAATTTCTAAAAGTGGTTTAGAAGTTGATAGGGCAAAAGTAGAAGTGATAGCTAAATTACCTTACCCGACCACGGTAAAAGGAGTTCGAAGTTTTTTAGGTCATGCGGGTTTTTATCGAAGGTTTATTCAAGATTTCTCAAAAATTGCAAGACCCATGACTCATCTTTTGGAAAAAGAAACTCCTTTTGTCTTTTCGGATGAGTGTAAACAAGCTTTTAATGACCTTAGGAAGAAGCTAATTGAATCACCAATACTTGTTGTGCCTAATTGGGATTATGATTTTGAGATCATGTGTGATGCCAGTGACTTTGCTCTTGGAGCAGTTCTAGGTCAAAGAAAGGATAAACATTTTCACTCCTATGCACTATTGCGAGTAAAAATTGACCGGGGCTCAACTTCATTACACCACAACTGAAAAGGAAATGCTAGCCGTAGTATATGCCTTGGAGAAGTTTCGACCCTATCTAGTCTTATCGAGGACCATAGTGTATACGGATCATTCGGCTATTAAGTACCTTATGGCTAAGCAAGATGCTAAGTCAAGGTTACTTAGGTGGATTCTCTTACTCCAGGAGTTCAATCTTGAAATAAGGGACAAAAAAGGAGCTGAGAATGTAGCCGCCGATCACCTTTCTAGACTAGAAAACCCTCACAAGAATGAACTTGAAAAGCAAAACATAACTGAATCTTTTCCTTTAGAGTCACTAGGGAGATTTGAAGCGATCAAAAAGATTAATGTGAATGATAATGTGATTAATGAGAATGAAAATGTTGTTGAAAATGTTGTGCTTAATAATGTGAATGTTCTTAGTGATAATACCACGCCATGGTTCGCCGACTTAGCGAACTACCATGCGGGTAATTTTGTTAAAAAAGGAATGAGTTCACAACAAAAGAGAAAATTTTTCAAAGATGCTAAACACTACTATTGGGATGACCCTTACTTGTTTAAGATTTGTGCGGACCAAGTCATTAGACGATGTGTTTTTGGCAAAGAGGCTAATGAGATTCTCATGGCTTGTCACAATGGACCTACGGGAGGCCACCATAGTGCCAATTACACCGCTCGTAAAGTCTTTGACTCTGGATTCTTTTGGCCCACCATCTATAAAGATGCTATCAACTTGGTTAAACATTGCGATGCTTGTCAAAGACAAGGCAAAATCTCTCAAAGAGATGAGATGCCTCAAAACGCAATACAAGTTTGTGAGATCTTTGATTTGTGGGGAATTGATTTCATGGGTCCATTTCCATCTAGTAGGGGTAAAAAAGTTACTTTCTTAGTTGCAGTGATTATTTGTCCAAGTGGGTGGGAAGCTAGGCTTTACTAGCTAATGATGCTCGTGTTGTTTGTAAGTTTTTAAAGAGTCTTTTCGCTAGATTTGGAACCCCTCGAGCTATAATCAGTGATAGAGGCACACATTTTTGTAATGACCAATTTTCAAAAGTCATGGCAAAATATGGTGTGACCCATCGTCTTTCGACTCCTTACCACCCTCAAACGAGTGGTCAAGTTGAGGTTTCAAATAGGGGAATTAAAAGGATTTTAGAAAGAACCATAGGTGAGAATAGAGCTTCTTGGAGTGACAAGCTTGATGATGCTCTATGGGCTTTCCGAACCGCCTACAAAACACCTATTGGTTGTACTCCTTATAGGTTGGTTTATGGAAAAGCTTGCCATCTCCCTATTGAGTTGGAACATAAAGCTTTTTGGGCCCTTAAGCAAACTAATCTAGATCTTAATCTTGCGGGTAAAAATAGAAGGTCACAAATCAATGAGCTTAATGAATTAAGAGATGAAGCTTATGAGAATTCTTTGCTTTATAAGGAAAAAACGAAAAGGTTACATGATTCAAAAATTAAAAACCGAGTTTTTAATGTTGGGGATCAAGTACTTCTTTTTAATTCAAGGCTAAAGATTTTCTCGGGGAAGCTTAAATCTCGATGGTCGGGACCGTTCACAATTGCCAATGTTTTCCCATATGGAACAATTGAACTTTTTCAAAAAGATGGTCAAACTTTTAAAGTCAATGGTCATAGGGTCAAACATTATTTTGGGGAAGATGCACCTCTTAGATTTTCTTCACCATTGCTATTACCCACCATAAGAACCTAGTTTGGGGAAAGAGTCAAGCGAAGGGGACTCTATAATAAACAAGCGCTTCGTGGGAGGCACCCCATGCTTATCCTTTTATTTTCTTTTTCATTTTCTTTTTATTTTTCTTTGTTTCCCCAAGGACAAATCAATTCGGGGTCGAGTATAGCTTGTACTCGGTGAACAAAAACTAAGCCGTTTTTAGAGATGTTTTTGAGCTAACAATGTAAAGAAGAGAGGAAGCTTGTTCTTTTTCGTCTCTTGTTGGTTGTTTGTGATTTTTGTCTAGGATTTCCGGTTTGGAAGCTTCATGGTTCAAAAAAATTGTGGAAGAACAAAGCAATTCCTACAATTTCCATTGATGGTCTCCAATCTTCTCTTCATAAAGTGGGAAATCTCTTATCCTTGTCTTTATCGAACTAACATCTATTCTTTTGGCATGGCCTTAGAATTTTTGTTAAAGATTCCTTTTGACCCTTATTTTTAAACTTTGAGGACAAAGTTTCATTTTAGTTTGGGGAAGGATTATTCGATATTGACTGAACTTACGCATTGTGTTGAATCTTTTTGATATTACTTTTGAGGAAAGTTGAACAATTTTAAATTTTTGTTACAAGAAAAGCTCCAAAAGAAAGCTTAAGTTTGGAAAAACACATTTTTTGTAGTCGTTGGTGAGTATTAGGAGTTAATTTTTGAACTTGACCGGTGGTGGATAAATGCCTAGCTAGTTCTTTAAGCTACCTTTTGTAGGGGCCAGCTTTCACAAATCCTATGTTTGGATTTTAAAATGTGTAAGAACAAGAAATGATGTAGTTAAATTAAGTGTATTTGTTTAGCAAGGTGTATTTGGGAAAACTAAAGCTTTATGAATAATTTGTTCTTTTTAATCCAATAAGCTCTTAAACACCCTTATCCTACGTGCTTTTTTAATGTGCTAAGTCCAACCAATGTCTTTAGAAAAAGTCTTAACATTTTGAAAAAGAATTCATTTTAATATGTAGTAAGATTTTTGGTTTCAAATTTATAAGTTGATTTTAAATGAAAATTTTCCATTAATCAAAAAGATATTATAAAAGAATGACAATGAAGTTTTCTAATGCCAAAGCATTATTTTCGTTGCCAATGAAGCTTCGCAAAAATAGAATAACAAAAGCTATATGTAGTTTTTAATCGTTGGGTATCATGTTGTGAGCAAGACTCGGATTGGGGTCGCAACTAAGGATATAAACTATGTAGTAGGATCATGGTTAGCAGGCATAAGTCATCACTACGGGAGCGAGAGGAATCTAGGTGTATGATGCAACTAAGGGACTTTGGATTTAGGCTTTGTAGAAAAGGTGATGTCGCGATAACCCACAAACGTTAGAGCGGAGTGGGGGTTAGAAACTAAGACACGGTTGTTGGTTGAGATATCCTATTGGGAGAAGCCAAGTAGGGTTCGAAATTAAGTCACAACCTTTCCGATTGCAAGAATATATATTTATAGTACATGAAAATAATAAAGAATGGTTAACCATATTCATTTTCTCAAATCAATTTATTGTTGTTGTTTCTAATCTCTTTTAGCTTTGAGTAGAGATTTACTCTTTTGTTTTAAACATTTGAGCTCACAAGGCTTATTTGTAAAGCTTTTAGATGTGAATTGCAACGCTGAAGGATAATTGAATTATGGTTTGAGTAAAAAGAATGTGAACACATCTTATCATTAATTTATTCCTTGGGAGCTGAATAGTTCACAAGTTGTAAGTATAAGCGTTAATCATTTGGGGCTTATATTGACAATGATTTGTTTAATAGCTTTGTTTTAGTCTAGTGAAGAGTCAAGGATGACGAATTTTCTCTGTTGATTTTTGTGCTCTATTAATCGGGAGTAGCCTATTTCAATGAGCCTAAAAGTTGCAAACTTGCAATGATTGCCATTAATGTGTTTCCAAGAGATTAAATGTTGAGAAAAGCGAAAGTTGTTTAAAAGGTAATTCATAAAAGGTTTTAAACAAGGGCATTTTGGAAACTTACTAGTTTACAAAGTGTACACTTCATAACATTGCGTGAGGACACGCAATTCCTTTAGTTTAGGATTTTGATAATTTGTAAATTGTATATTATATTACGGGATTTGCCAAATAAAAGCTAGAAAATGCAAAAGAAATAGAAAAAATGTGTGCTTTTGTGTCCAATTGTGCAGGAAAGGATTGAAAAGACAAAAAGAAGCAAAAACAGTCAGAAACTGACAAGGAACGAAAGAGACAAGAACAAGAGTGAAGAAACAGCCAAAAATCAAAAACCGGATCAGCCGACACAGCAAGAAAGGCAGTCAAAGGTTAAAAGAATGAAGCCAAGGACCAATTATGACAAGCTTTCAAAGTTCAAAGGCTTATTTGAAGTTTTAGAGTTCAAAGGACCAAAATTGCCAAATAAAGAAAGTATTTTATAAAGGGAAAATAGAAGATATCAAGAACAAGGGCTGATTTTGCCATTTCCGAAACTTACTTTAACACTACACTAGAAGAATACAAAGACAAGGACTTATTCTGCTATTCTTCAAACTTGTTTATAACTACAAAAGGATGGGGCATTCACAAGGACCAATTGTGCAAACATCTCAAACATTTAAACAGAAATCACGCGGTTTAACCCTCCAACCAACTCCCAACAGCATTTCCCGCCCTTTTTACCCAAACAACCCAATCCCTGAAAAATCCACCCCCGCTCCTTTCTATCTCTTAGTAACTCGTTTAAAAAATCAATCTCCACATTCAAACAGTCCACGTGGCAAAAAGTCATTGGATTAAACACCTTTTCACTCCAATCCTACGGACAAGAATTTGTCTTAAAAAGGATCAATGGCGTGAGAATTGTGAAGACTCTGATTTTTACTTCTCTTCTTCAAATCTATTCTCTATAAATAGAGGATTAGGGTCACTTTACTGTTGTTGTTTTGTTTTTATTTTCAGTTTTGTATTTCCTTAATCAGATATTGCATTTTTCTCTTAAGCTTTAAACTCAGCTTAAAACATTTGTACTCTTCTCATTTCTCTCTGTACTTATCTTTTAGCAAATAACATTTAGTTTCAAGCTTAGTGTGTTCCTTTGATTGCAATTTAAAGCTTGTTTTTTCTCAAATAAGCTCTTTATAAGCTCATGGAGAGCTTATTCCTTTTCTTAAGCTCAAATTCATTTAAAATTCTGTTTTAGACATTAATTTACCCCTTATTAGTCATTTCTTACATCATAAGTTGATTCAATGGGTCATTGATTTCAATTGGTTGTTTATGAAATAATAGCTAAGGACAGCTTATTGTGACTCATGTTATGGTTTAGAAGGCATTGAAGCCAAATAGGACATTTAAGTTTTATCTTGGATTGCTTGAATGTGAACTATTCTACAATCTCTGCTGTTATGTACTTGATTTCATTTTAGTAAAAGTTATCTAGCTTTTCTTCATTTTGCTTAATTTCTATTCAAATTTGTTGAATTTTATTCATCATGTTTGTTTAGATATTAATTCTAGACTATTTTCAGTTTTGATTAGTAAATTTAAAAATTGAGAAATCTTAGTTTTCTTTAAAACTGCCTCTTACTAGTATAAATAAGTAGTAGAGAACTAGCTTTATTGCTTCTAATTAAGCCTGTAGGTTTTAATGTACGTAGCTTAATTAGGTAAATTTTAGAGTATGTAGATATAAGGTTTTACCAGTTTAGTGCTTAAATAGATTTTAAGTGCATATATAGTTGACATTTTCAGGTTAAAGGTGTGTTTGGATTAGGGTGCATTTGACTCTTAAAGTCAAATGCATTCTGTCAATGTTCTTTAAATAGTTGAGTTTGGTTATAATACAAGGTTTTAATCAAGTTTTAAAAATTAGTTTGTAGTTATTCAAAGTTTAGAGCTTAAAGCTTTTTGTGTGCACCAGGACAGTTTTAGTATAGTTAGTTTTATTACTAAGAGTTTTTTTTAAAAGCATTCTATTATTCTAATTTGTTTGATTCACATTCAGTTAAACTTAGGTGGTAGTTTGGAAGAGTATTAAACTAAAAATCTAGCCTGCACTAGTAGGAATACCAATTGCATCAGCAAAGATAATTCATAGCAGCTTAGTTTTAGTTCATTCACTTTCTGAGTATTTCATTTCCATTAGACATTTTGTAAATCCTTTTAACTAGGTAGATTCAAGGTAGTTATTATAGCTTGTTGTCAAAATTTCAGCTTTTAAGGCTTAAAAATAAGCACTTTAGCTTAATAGAAAAAGCTTA
This sequence comes from Tanacetum coccineum, assembly GCA_026074375.1. Taxonomy (NCBI): domain Eukaryota; kingdom Viridiplantae; phylum Streptophyta; class Magnoliopsida; order Asterales; family Asteraceae; genus Tanacetum; species Tanacetum coccineum. The sequence continues at coordinate 11,395 of BQNB010122172.1, forward strand.
TCTCAGAAGTAAACAAGAACTAGCACTGTTTCAGTCAGATTTTCTTTTTAAATTTGTTCATACTTAGTTAATTTTTGTTTAGAAATCTTTAGTTCACATCCTGAGCTACAAGTTACTTCTTTTGTTTTTAGATTTCATCAATTAATAAGCTTGTTATAAGCCAAAAACTAAATAAGCTCTTAAAGCTTATGTTTCTGTGACAGAAATCATACAGCTTATTTTCCAGCTTATTCTGTGGTTAAAAGCTAAAAGTCCTTTTGTTAATGTTGTAGAGTATAAGCTGTTCTTCAACTTTGTAGTTTTAAGTTTTTTCTAATTCTCACTTTTTAATAAGCCAAATTAAGCCAATAGCGCAGGGTCTGTTTTGTACTTTTCTAATAGTTCAAGGTTAGCTGTTTTCACTATAGTGTAAATTTTCCCTATTACCCCGTCCTACCCTTTAGTTTCATTTCGAGTCAATCTACCCTGTCTTTTTTATTAAATAAAATAGATTTAAATTTTAGTTTTAGTTTTATTAAAAATTAGGGGTTTTGTTTTTAATTGAAACATATTGGGTTCAATTGAGTCATAAAATTTGGGGCTTTTACATTCATTGTATTTTGCACATTTTAAGTGTGGTATTAAAATCCCATTTTTCTATATTTTTATCATTAAATTTGTATTCTATCTAGCAATTTACAAATAGATTTTTGTGATTACTTTTTATTTATAAAAAATCATTAAAAAAGTCTAAAATAAATAAAAATTCTATTCTTTTCTAAAATTTTTCTTTTATATTTGTGATTTCTTTTTAGGTATAAAATTTGTTAAAAGTCGTGTTTTAGATTTTAAATTTCAGTTTTAGCTCGCGTTTTTTTCGTGCTTTTGAATTTCGCTCTAGTTAATTGTTTTTAATTCATGCTATTATATTTTGTAGTTTATCAAAATCAATTAATCCCTTTATACATTTTGCTCGATTCTGAATTATTTCTCAAATTCTCAATTCACGATTTCGTTGGGACACGACCGAGGAAAAGTACTTCCGGATAAAAAATATACAAAATTGTGTTTTCTTTAGTGAGATTTCTACCTTATTTTTTCTTGTTGAGAAGTATTTTGAAAGAATGCTTACGAGATTAATACTATAGTTTATTTGATTTGTTTTTCTACAAACCATACTTCTTTACGCCGAATTGTCGAGGTTCATAAGAATGCCGTACTCTTAACATCTCCATTTGGTAGTCGATCATATTTCATGTGAGAAAAATTTGCGAGGGAAAAATACGAATAACATCTAATCTCTAGTCCACTAGAGCAAAAGATTCCACAAAACTTAATTCCATTCTTGACGTTACACACGAGCAAAACCAATCGAGATTGTATTAGAAATTTCTCCTAATTCATCAAGTTTCACTTGTTATATCCATTTTTAATGTAATAACATCACTTTATCTGGACGAGGTATGAGTTCCCAGACTTAGACGTTCCAAATTCATATGTCATCTTGCATTGCTTCAATCCAACATGCTTGAGTTAATGCGTCTTTATAGTTCTTTGTTTCTATTGATGTGAGAAAGAGATTGTAGTAACAAAATAAGGCTTGTTCATAGAGTTGGAGTCTTGTGGAAACAGGTCTTTTGAGTTTACCGATGATGTTGTCTAAAGGATGATCCTTGGTCTATTTGGTCACGTGTTCATGAGGAGGAGCAGAAGTGTGGTCAAATGGTCGGATTAAATCAAAGAGAGATGCTTAAGAATCGTTTTTGGAATTGAAATCCAAAAAAAAGATCGTCTATTCATGTGTGCAATCTAAGTCATGATTGTTCTTTTCAAACATCGTTAGGAATATGAAGGAGATTAAGTTTTGGGTGTTGTTTGTGAGTTACTAGGTGATGGTGCATCTTGGTCAACAATTGTTGAGGAAGGTGAACCGGTAGATGCAGCGGGTTTTTTTTTTTTTTTTGGAGCAACTACTTCAGCAATTAGGAGCAATGATTCATGGGATGGGCGATCCAACACGTTGATGGAGGGATGAGTAATCATCAATCAGTGTTGAAACTAAATATCCCCATCAGGTCATGAAGGTGGGTTAAATGGTGTTGAAGGTGGAGGTTTGTTTTTAGCTGAGTCATGAACTGTTTGTTGCAGGAGTCATTTCTTGAAGTGCGGGTTTATTTATTGTGTGTTGTTCAGATAGCAATTTTCTGTTTAGCTCGATTCAATATCTACAAAGAATTGTTTTCAATGATTTGTCTTTGTACGGTCGGTGGTAATTCGCAAATGCTTCTTTGTGGGTGCATAGCAATGAAAACCAATACAGCTTTCGGTTGTAATCTTTCCAAGTTTATCACTATCATTGTCAGATAGAAGAGTGCACCAAATACATAGAAAAATGTTAAGTCAGTAGTTTGTCATGTGAAACGTTTCATGGTGTTTTTCATGAAGAAGATGTATGATGGTTCGATTTCTGGGTTTTTGTAAATGCTGTAGCATGGATCATATGCCCTAAGAATAACTGAGCTTTTGCATAAATCTACATGTGCGGGCCAATCTTAATTTAGCTTTACGATTATGTATTTCAACGACACCTTTTGCTATGGAGAGCGTTTGGTCTTGCAAACATATATTTCATAGGAGTTGCCAACATTATAATAATATTCACGCAAAGTCTGAATTAACAAATTAGGCTCGATTATCTGTTTCGGATCGTCAGACATGTACGTTTATGTCGCTACTTAGATCATCTTGAGAAATTTGATTATGAAGTTGGAGCTTCTTCTTTTGACTTAAGCACTTAACCATGTAAAGTCGAGAGTAATCATCAACTCTGACGAGGATTGTACTTCTTTCCATTAACACTTGCGACAGCATTAGTCCACAAAGATCCATGTGCAAGAGATAGAGTTTTTCTTGGTTGGTGTCTTCAGATTTAGGTTTGTGGGTTTTGTTCTTGCTTTTGCCCATAGCACAAGCAGATTCAACAGATGGTCCTTTTCAAATTTTAACTTGGGAAGACCTCGAACCAGGACAAGTGTCCTAGCGAATTGGTTGATTGAACATATTTTGGATGAGGAAGCGTCGGTGCCATGCTAGGACTTAGTCTTTGAGGCCTTTAACAAGAGGACTTATAGGAGAGGATGTTTAATTCTACAATAGACAGAGTATTCAGATTGTTGCTAGAGAAATCTAGTCAATAGATCAAACACCTTCTAGATTTACGACAAGAAGTAGGTGTGTTGACGAAAAGCAATAAGGTTCGAATTCACAGAATTACGCAACAAGAATACGTTTGTGTCAAGTCCTTCTACGTAGTAAAACCTTGATATGTAACCATTCAATTTGATAATCACCCATATCCAATATCTTTACCACGTGATCAATTCCAAATTATAAGTACCCAAAAAATTTTATTTACGGAATTAGTAAGTGAGAGTGATCGATGGGTCATAAGCTTGGAGAGCCAGGAGTACCAAACTACCAAGAGAACAATTTGGGAAAGACCTGCATTCATACAAGAGGAGGATAATGAAACATCTTTGAAACTATGGATCCTAAGATTTTACTGGGTTCCTTTTTTGTTAGCATATATAGAATTTAATAATCTTTAGGTTTCTAACTGGGATCATTAGTTTTAGATTACTCTTCGGTTTCCTTGAGTAAAACCAATGTTACTCAGGCTTAGGTGTATCACTTCTAGAGCAGTTGTTTACTAAGGGCACTTCAGAAGGTTGTAGTATATCCTTGTTCAAGGGCACACATTTCCTACTATAGTGAAGGTCCGACCAGTAGGTCTCCAAGTGTATCTAATATTTGTGAACACTTTTCCTGTTGGTTTCTAAACTTTTCTCTTTGAACTATTCTTTATAGATTTAGATTTAGTACGAGCATTTACATCATTGATAAAACCAAGAAACACAAAATCTATTGGATTATCAAAAAGCATGCAACCTTTACACCTAAACATAGAAGTTAGATTTGCATTAAGCATTGGAAGCTGCACATTTGCATTTCCTTTGGGTTCAACATAAAAATATGATTATTTTTCAAATAACAAAAATAAAATTTTTATAGAGTAAATTGTCTAAGGTGGGATTCTATTTATTTCTTTGAGTACTACTTGGTTGTTGGCATGAATATTATCTTTTCTTGGTATAGCTAAAGGTTGTGATCCGCTGCACTAGTAGACGGTTTTACTCAGGTAGAGAATACATAGGTTTATTAGAAAACCTAGGTTTGAGAGAAGCTATTTTTTTGGTTGTTTCGAGTTTCCTGAGGATATGCGTGGTCTTTGGAAGTAACTATTTTGTCCTTGTTCTTTGGGGTTACAGCCACTAATTTGTCACTTGAATTGTTGATGCTAGGGCAGGTTTGTATCTTGATTATTATAGAGAAACTACATGATTCAATTTGGTATACTTACAAGAAGGGTTCTAAGGAATTATTTAGAGGATTTTGAGATTTTCCTTGTTCAACTACTTCCCTAAGAACCGCAACTTGTTCCTGAGTGTGCCGAAGGTAGTCAGAGTGAGCTGTCCTATTGTTCAACAATTTAGGGGCTATTGGTTCCACATCAATCTTAAGCATTTTCAGAAGATTGCAATGGTGTTTTTTTGTGTGACAACATTATCAGCTAAATCTTTTCCTTTAACTTTCCTTAATTCATTTTTAAGAGCTGAAATGACCCAAAACTTTTTCTTGGAGATTTTCATTAAAAAATCTTGTACAACTAGTGTTACTAACCCTATAGGAACAAGAAAAATGACAACTTTGAGGTTTTTAAGCCGAAAAATTTTAAATCAAGATTTTGCTCTTTGTGAAGGTTTTAAACACAAATCAAAAGAAAAATACAAAAACTAAACACACCACTCCATGGCTCTTGATACCAATTGAAGAATACTAGTAATCTTTGATATTATGCAAGAACTAGAGAGAGAAGTGGGTTAGAAAGTTTCTAGAGAGAGAAAGATAATAATATTATTAAGTGTGTGAAAATAAGAAGTGAAACAACCAACCAACCACCCTCTCCAAGACATGGAGAGGGTATATATACTACATACATAGGTCGGCCATGGGCTTTACTAAAGCTTCCATAGGCCTTGGGCCATATTATCTTACTAAGCTTATCATATGTTAAACTACGGGCTAAGACTATTACAACTTGGAAGTGACCGATACTTTTCTTGTTTCCAACAGTGGGTCTACAAGAAGGAGTGGGTTCGGAAGAATTCATATAATTCTGAGACCAAAAGGCTTGTTCAGCAGATAATTCAGTTTGTGGAACAAATCATGTTTCAAAATCTTAAGAAATTTGGTTAAGAGCAGCGTAATCGACTGGTGTAGTATTAACTTTCTTCTCTAACATCATTGGATCCTGTTGTTTTATAAGCATTTTTGAACGACTCTCTTCAGCAAGCATAAGGGTCTCTTCGGAGTCAGGAATCACAATAACACTAGTGTTTTTAATGACATTACCATTATAAAGCTTTGGTTCCAACTGCTGAGCTTTCTTCAGATAGAAAGGATTTTGAAAACCTAGAGCTTGTTTAGTGGTATGATCATAGAAAAACTAAGGTTTCGTCAACATGTGAACAGTTTGTGTAGATTGATCTCTTTTAAAACAATATTATCCAGCTGTTTGATCTTCTTTTCTAAAGCAATCTCTCTATCAAAGTTTTTATATTCTTCTTTCTTGAAATCATTTTTGAGAAGAGTAACTGTTTGCACTAAAGATTCCTTTTCTTTTAAATATTCTGAAAGAGTTTGTTTAAGATGATCAATCTCTACAGACTGTTCACATGAATCTGAAACATTATCTTTACTCTTTAAATCAACATTTTGTCCTTCTTTCAAAACTTTAACTTGTTCTTTATATCTTTCAAGCTTAGTAGTTAAAGTATCATTGATACTTTTATTGTCCAGATTAATCTTGGTACAATTAATTACTTGGCTTTTCAGTTGTTCAATTACAGATAATATCAGTGCATCTTGTTGTGCAGAGGAGTTTGAATTCTGAACAACTGCCTATTGTGATTCTGTCACATACTGAGAATAAGGAATGATATTGCTATCACTGGTTATTTCAGCCTCTGAATGGTTCACAACACTCAATTGTTCAAAAGACGGCATCGCCTGCACAGCTTGATTTATCATATTGTTATCCATATTATCTTGATTGTTTACCTCAGTGAGAGCATTTGAACCATAATGAGATAAATTCGCCATGAAAGCAACTTTGGCAATATTGAGTTCATCACAATCAGAGTCATATGCATCTAAATCATTAGCTTGATAAGCGGCATTGTAGGTAATGATTGTCTATGTGGCTTGACCTTCTACAATTCTTGGATCTGCCAAAAATGCCAGCTCTTCCTCATGTAGAATTTGACCATTTGTTTGAGCTTGTACCAGCAACACTTTATCCTTAAACCAAGAATCATCCCGTTTCCTTTTAGGCTTAGTGCATTTTTTAGACACGTGTCCCTCTCCTTTGCAGTTGTAACAAATAACAGTCCTTTGTTTCCCATAATTACTTCCACATGCTCCTGGAGTGTATGTCCTACTTGTACCTGTAGTAAAAGAAATTTGTCTCCCCTGGACTGGTTGTAAAGTCACTCTTCCATCATTAATGGTAGCTTGTTGCCTAGGGTTTGACGAATTCCTCAGCTGATTATTGGTAGTAGGATAGCGAGATATGACGACAGCTGATAGGAATGACATCATGTGGTTGATGGAATCTATGGGATCATCACCTTGCTTGAACACTGGAATAGTTAGACCTAAGTCTAGTAGGGAAAATTCAGGTTGTTTTTGTTGTTGGTTAACTATGGGAGTATATTCAATTTGAGGGATGGATGATGGTGGAGAATAAACGTTGTGGTTAACTGATGATTGATAATCATTAGATGGATAAGTGATTGAAAGAGGTGTTGATGATTGATTGTTTGGGTATTGTTGAGACTAATAAGGCGATCCATACTGTGAAGATTGATATAGTGAAACTTGTGGTTGAAATTGAGAGTTTTGGTATGAGTTCTGATGAGTTTGATAAGGAGACTGGGTCATCTGATGGGTTGCAACCAAAGCAAGTGGATCTAAGTTGCGTTCATGCATTAAACAAACTTCATTTGCATGAAATTCATGTTGTCCCAAGTAAGCATGAAGCTGATCAATATTAGTTGTGTGCAAGTCCCGAACCAGTTTGACATCTGTCACGAATTTGCTCCATTCAGGAGGAAGAGTATTCAAAAACTTGGTGTTTACTTGAAATTGTTCCAGTCTCACATTGTAGATGTTCATGTCATTGAGTAGCAGTAAAAATCTCAAGTAGAAATCACGTAGTGTTTCCCCCTTCTTATAAGCAAACTTATCGAATTTATCATATAATTTACACTCTCTTTCCTGTTTCGTCAATGAAGTTCCTTGCATGAGAAGTTGAATTATTTCCCAAAGTTCCTTGGCGATTCGATGATTGCTAACAAGTGCATAGACCTCTGGTGGTAATCCTTGGAGAATGATATTTGTTGCCTTGATATCACAATCAGCTTGAATTGCATCCGCATGATTCAATTCAGAGTATTTTCTTGGCCTCGTCACACCATTCTCTTCAATCGTTGGCCAGATGAGTGGATCATTTTCAACGGATTCAAGTATCATTCGTCCATGTTGTCTATTCATCATGTATAGCTCCATTCTGTTTTCCAAGAATCATACATATCCTTTTCCAACATAGGTGGACGATTGTCAGAACCCGAAAGAATCGCTTTGTCAGCAAGAGTCGTCATTGAGAAATTTGTATGTTAAAAGATTACTTGTTTGATCGAACGGTGATAGAAAGTAATTGTGTTGTTATGAGTTGTCTTTTGTGTGTTTTATGTCTTGAAACTACACGGGATTTTACAATTCTTGACAAAAACCGGGAAAAATAAGTGAATGTTTCACGGTGTTTTAACTTTAGTTGCAAATTCGGTGTCCAAATGAAAAATTGCGAATTAGGTTGCTAATTCGGTTGCCAAATAAACTGTCAATTCGGTTGCTGCTAATTCGGTCACCAAAGAAACTGCCAATTCGGTTACTGCTAATTTGGTTACCAAAGAAACTGCCAATTCGGTTACCAAAGAAACTGCCAATTCGGTTAACAAAGAAACTGCCAATTCGATTAACAAAGAAACTGCCAATTCAGTTAACAAAGAAACTGCCAATTCGATTAACAAAGAAACTGCCAATTCAGTTAACAAAGAAACTGCCAATTCGGTTAACAAAGAAACTGCCAATTAGGTTACAACTATGACGAAACTTAAATTTTCAAAAACACAAAAAGACATTTTTTTTATTGTTTTTTCCCAAATTTTCTTGTACAACTAGTATTACTAAGCCTATAGGTACCTTAAAAATGCAAACTTTATGGTTTTTAAGCCAAAAATTTTGAAATCAAGATTTGTACTTTTTAAGACTTTTCGAAAACAAAAGTTGTAAAAAATGATGTTTTTCTTGATTCAAAGCATATACACCTATATCCTAAAGATACTAGATCAAATTTACCAAGGTAAATGATCCTTTATTGTACACAAGAGCTTCGAAAACAAAGAAAGAACAAGAAGTAGGCGTACGGTTTGGAAAAAAATAAACCAAAAAGAAAACAAACACTAAAACTAAGCAAATCACTCCATGGCTCTTGATACCTGATATTTGCTAAATTGTATATGTAAATTGCCCGGGATTTTGCCTAATAAAAGCCAATAAAATGCCAAAAGAATAGAAAATGTGTGCTTTTGTGTTCAATTGTGCAGGAAAGGATTGAAATGACAAAAAGAAGCAAAAACGATAAAAAACCGACAAGGAACGAAAGAGACAAGAACAAAGAGTGAAAAATCAGCCAGAGATCACAGCCGGATCAGCCCGACACAGTCAAAGAAAGAAACAATGAAGTCAAAGTTCAAAATAAAGTCAAAGGACCATAAGT
>BQNB010122174.1:7827-20331 GCA_026074375.1 Tanacetum coccineum
AGGCCACCTCTTCCCACCATCTGCCACGTCATCATCAACAAACCCCACAAACCGCCTCTTTCGCTTATTCGCTATCGGCACAGGGGGCACAGCTGGACTAGTTGACTTTTCCCTTCCTTTTTTGCAATTTTATTAAACATAGGGCTGAAAGACGCCTCTTGTCTTTTTATATTACTTGTTTTGATATGTCCTGTGTTGTATTTGATATCGGTGTAGATTTGAGGACTGCTGCCGTAGAATTTGTACGATCCATCTGTAAATAGATACATTAATTCTACCGACTGATCAAATAAAAGGAAAACGTGAGAACCAAGCTAAAAAGTTAAAACAAATATTGACTCGATTTAAGGATAATATAATTAGAAGGAAACGTGAGAACCAAGCTAGCTATAGGTTAAAGTTGGGCCTCAAGTTGTCCATAGTATATAACGAAAATTTCCCCTCTTATTTTATCACATACGAAACAAAAAGAATATAAGATGACGGTCTTCTTTTTTTTAAGAAAATCACATAGAGCTAACTAACAATGTCGAAGCAAGAGAGCAAAGAGATCGATCGACCTGTTGTTTGAAAGTAATAAGAAGGTTAGTTTTTACGTGTTAATTATTATCCAGAAAACTCATGAGATATACTCATGTTCTTTTACTATGTGTTTGTTATCGTTAACGTGAGTGAATGTATTTGCATAATATAATATATAACTTAGTTCATTCCTAATACAATATACTCATGTTCTTTTACTTAGTTTAGTTAAGATGTTAGTTAGCTAATACAATATATATATATATATATATATATATATATATATATATATATATATACACACACACACACGCGTACGTACCTCACACTGCGACGTTCAAAGAGAAGTACCTTATTTTTGGTTTGCTTATATTTTCAGATTCACTGCGTATAGTATGGTTGTAACTTGTACGTTTAAGTACTAAGCTAATGGATCTATATACCTACATAAATTTCACACAACGATTATGACGTATCTAATCATACGAACTACAAAGCAATTTACATCTTATTGTTAAATTTCTCTCGTCAATAAGGATCAAAGTTTGCTTTATATTCGTAAATATAATGAATATATTTACATTGTCGTGTTAAGCACAGGTAAATATCAAAGTTTGATATTACTTGTCAAACTTTTGGATGTTTAAGTAATTTGGATATGCAGTTTATTTGGATAAATATCAAATAAAAATACAAATATCTGTGAGAAATATAATTTTTTTTTTTAAAGTTCTTGAAAAATTCTGAAAAAAATCCACAAGATCGGGTATGTTGAAGCATAAAAAAGTTGTGAAGGAAATTTTTCTAATTTCGAGTTTATATACGTTTTTTTAAATGCAAAAAAACGAAATTTGGATGCACAAATTTTTTTTGATGCACACAATTTTCAACTTGTTTTAGTTTGATGCTCAATAAAATTTTGAGTCAAAAAGTCAAAAGAAATTGGGTATAAAAACGAATTTTTAATGCACAAAAAAAATAATTTAATGTACTGTGCATTAAAAAATTTTGTGCATTAAAAAAAACGAATAAAAAATCAAAAGATAGGAGGGGGGGGGGGTTAGGGGAGGAAGGGGGGAGTAGTGGGAGGGTAGGAGGGGGGGGGGGGGGGGGGTAGAGGAGGGTGGGAAGAGGGGGGTAAGATGAGAGAAGGGGGGGGAAGGGGGGGGGAGGAAAGAGTGAAGGGGTGAGAGAGGGGTAGGGAGGTAGAGAAAGGAGGGAGGGGGGAAGGGTAGGTAGGGGGAGAAGGGGGGGAGGGGGTGAGAGGAAGAGGATAGGGGGGGGGGGGAAAGGGGTAGGGGGGGGGAGAGAAGTATGGAAGGGGGAGGGGGAGGGGGGGAGAGGGAAAGAGGAGGTAGGGTAGAGGAGGGGGGAGGGGGAGAGGGGAGGAGGGGGGGGGGATGAGGGGGGGGGAAGAGAGGGGAAGAGGAGTAGGGGGAGGGATAGGGAGGAGAAGAAGAGGGAGAAGTAAGGGAGGGGGAGGTTAAGAGGAGGGGGGGGGGGAGGAAGAGAGAAGGTGATGGGGAAAAGGGGGGGTGTAGAGTGAAGTAATGACCGAAGTAAGTTGGGAAATGGGAGGGGTGTAGTGGGTGGAGAGGGGGTGAGGGTTAAAATATGGGGAGGATGAGGTAAGGGTAATGGGGGGAGGGGGGGGAGCTGTGCATAATCAGTTTTCCTCTTTGTTTTTTGTTCCTCTGGCAAGTTCAAAATCATGAAAACCAATTTGCAACAATCTCGCATCAAATTAACGTTCGAAACTTAAAATGATGCATCTAAATGAATAAAAATGCATCTAATGCAAGTCGTTGCATCTTAAATGTGTGATTTTAGTCACTTCTCACCACTTCTTATTTTAATTTACTTCTCACTGGATCCCTACTATATATATATATATATATATATATATATATATATATATATACACACACACACACGCGTACGTACCTCACACTGCGACGTTCAAAGAGAAGTACCTTATTTTTGGTTTGCTAATGGATCTATATACCTACATAAATTTCACACAACGATTATGACGTATCTAATCATACGAACTACAAAGCAATTTACATCTTATTGTTAAATTTCTTCTTATTAGTTTTATTTCCTTTATTGCAGGCTGTAGTTTTAGAGGTTGAAGAGAGGAATTTACTCAAAGTTTAACATCAAACCATAAACCAAACGGAAACTTAATGGCGCCCATTAAATGTAAGACCAAACACAAGCCCGAAAAAACAAAAGTGGGGGAGGAAGTTTTAGACTTAGTTATATCTTATATACACGACATTGAGGACCGAAACTCTGTTTCGTTAGTTTCCCGTAAGTTTTATGGGATTGATGGCATTACGCGTAAGCGCGTAACTCTCCACACACTTTACTCCAACCTTCTCGTTTAAGTAAAAGATTCCCATTTATCGAGTCGTTAAAACTCAAAGGTCCCCCATCTGGTTTAAATCAGAGATATCATCATCATATCAAAAATGGTATTTCCTAAAGCTTAATTAGGGCTTATCTAATTATAAGTGCCAACTGATGGAGATCATCACCGGCCACCTGTGTGTACCGTTAAAGACTTGCAATCCGGAGCAATGGAAACTTCTTTACCTTGAGCTCAGATACCTGTCATTGACATGAGCAGCTTCTTGTAACCCAAGCAAGAAAAAACCGAGCTACCTAAGTTATGTTGGGCTTTTGTAACTTGGGCTTGGTTGTGCTGTTGATAACTTGCGCGGCGTAGGCGGGGTTTTGTTCTTCTCGGTGGGGTTTCTTCAACTACCAAATGAAGAGAAAAGAAAACTAAACGGTCCTGAAAAAGGAAGAAACATATTTGGCCACAAAATCGCATATATATCAGTGAACCAAGTTCTCGATTGGATTGATTAGTTGTCCCCTAATATATTCCACGAAAAAGGAAGAAACATATTTGGCCACAAAATCGCATATATATGTTTTACATTGTCAAAATTACTCATAATATGTGACGATTTGCAAATTTAATATCCATTGCAAATATTATATAAATTTATTAAATTTTTAAATAAGTATTTAAATAAGTTAAATAGCTAAATTGATTAATAAAAAAATATTTACTAGTTTGTTTAACGAGCTAAAAATGCCCATGAAATGAACCCCATGATATAAGCCCAGTCCTAATGAATAAACTCGGTTCACGCGAAAAAACCATGGTTTAAGTATTAATGACCGACCAGTCCAAAAAGAGCGTGAAAACAAGCTCCAAACAAAAGAACTAGTTCATAGAGGGGTCAAAGCCTGGTTCACGTCATCTTAACAATCGGTTTTTGACCTGATGATGTCTTTAACGGGGACCCTTTTTTTTGTTTACTCTTTTTTCCCCCTTCAATCTTTTCTGCATTTTTTTTACTTAAAGATGTTGTATTATTTGGTTTTTGGCATTTGAACAAGAAAATTGAGTGCATATTTTTGTTGGTGATTTTACAACTTGTTTTCAGTTATTAAATAGCTTGTTTATACTTTTTTTTCTCTAATATAGACAAATACTCGCACAAAACGATGATGTATAGCGAAAAATAATTATACTTGCAAAATTGTGATTTTGGTTCGACCCTTGATCCAAAGAGTGTGCTTCTTGAAATAAAAAATGTGTGTTTTTCTTCAAATTAATATAGTGAATGATTTTGAAAAGTTGTCAAGTTTAGAATTAATCATGCTTGAGATGTATTAAAATATACTTAGGGAGTAATTTAGGCAAACTATATTAATTTAATTTTCAATTCAAGATTAAAGATTTAAAAAATACATAAACTTTCTATAAGTAGTAGAGATAAAATGTTTTTTTTTTGGTCATTTCTTGATAAAATTAGTTTTAAGCTCAAAGTTTTCATTGTATTTTTTTTCCTACAAATCCTTCAATGATTTGTAATATAAGCTCAAAGTTTTCATTGTATTTCTTGAAACTATATGTTGTTATTGCATGATGAAAATTAATCTTCGCTTGTTGTTGGATGCATCATCAAAATTAATTATTTGCTTTACTTTCTTTGCTTGTTACAGCTTTATTAGTTTTTGCTACTACATATGAAGATTTGTCTTCGTCTCTTGTCGAACGTTTTCATCAACAAAACTATTATTCCTTTAATGTTTATTTAGCTTTCTCATTCAACCCGAGCTTTCGCGATATCGTTGCTCACATTGCGGAGGAGTATTAGAAGACAAACAAGCCAAGCCTATTTGTGGATTTAGGGTGTATAGGGTTTCATATGTAGTCACCATTATAAATTATTGATCAATAACTCATAACACCGGGTTTTCATTGTCTAATAAACTATCCACAAACTTTTCTCGAACCTTTGATCAATAGAAGTCTTTATGCGTTGTTCAAATAATTATAAGGAAACTAGAACCATACTATAGGTTAAACTTGGGCCTCAAGTGGAACACAACAACCATGCAAACTAGGTATAAGGTTAAACATGCGCCTAAGTTATACATGCAAATTCCTCGACTAATAAAAATCAAAGATATGATGACCGTCTTATTTTTTTAACTCTTTGTTCATATAAAAGGAAACCATGCAAACAATGTATAGGGTTAAACATGCAGGGACGGAGCCGGGGGGGGGGGGGGGGCTGGCGGGTGCGCGGCCCCCTCCAACCGGCCTAACTAGCTCACATCTTTAGGTTGTGTTTTTTATTAAGAAAATACTTTTTATAAGGCAACTAGCTTGTTATTAAAGGATTTGGAAAGCAGATAATTATTTCTTGATGAAGAAGACGACCAAAAAGGAGATGAGTGTTTATTTGTGGGCCCAAAAACATTTGTCTGATTGTCTCTTTATATTTGAAGCTTCATTCTAGCCCTTTAAACATATTGAACTTGACAAATTTAACCTCAATCTTATATATATTGCTGAAAATATTTGGTTGGAGATTCAACAATACATGCAAATTAATGTGTTTACTTTTAATGTAATTTCTACTAAGAATCTTACCTGTTATATATAAATTAATGTATATACAATTAAGTATCTTACCTGTTATATATATTTACTTTTCTTTGTAAATGTACTAAATAATTCAATGTATAATAATAAAATGAAACTCTTCCTTTTAAAAAATACTCATGATCTATTAATCGTATGTTACAACTCGTATTATATAATTCGTAATAAATAATCGCGGCCCCCCTTAACTCAAATTTCTGGCTCCGTCTCTGTAAACATGGGCCTCAAGTTATACGTAGTACATACTGAAAATTCCTCGGCTAATAAAAATCAAAGAGATCGATTGACTTGTTGTTTGAAGTAATAAGAAGGTTAGTTTTTAATAAAACTCATGAGATATATGTTCTTTTACTATGTGTTTGTTATCGTTAACGCGAGTCACAGATTTAAGTGCAAAATTCGACTTTAAAGAGACTATATATTACCTATATAAATCAAAATATAACGTACATATCTAACTTACTTAATTCAGAGTTCGTCAATAAGGATTATTCTTTGCTTTATATTCATAAATATGAGGAATATATTTACGTACACTGTCGCGTGAAGCACATGTAATAATCTAGTTATGTGCAGACATATGGAGCTTTGATACTACTAATTATGATGGCATTCAAACTTTGTATTTTTAAGTAATTTGGATATACATATATTGTTTAGTTAAGATGTTAGTTAGCTTATACAATATATATACCTCACACTGCGACGTCCAAAGAGAAGTACCTTATTTTTAGTTTGCTTATATTTTCGGATTCACTGTGGTTGTAACTTGTAAGTTTAAGTATTAAGCTAATGGATCTGAATATTTTTAATTTTTCACACAACGAAACGCGTACAAACTACAAAGCAATTTACATCTTACTGTTAAATTTCTTCTTATTAGTTTGATTTCAGTTATTGCAGGTCTAGTGCTGTAATTTTAGAGATTCAAGAAAACATTAAACCTTAAACCACTACAACATTTACCACAATCCCCAGCGACAATTCCACGCCTTCTCGGGCGACTTGTCGCTGGGGATACCAATCCCGGGCGACATGTCACCCGGGATAAGTTGAAGGGGAAAGCTCGCCAGGGATACTTTCCCGAGCGACTTGGTGGGGCCCGCATAGTTTCAGCCAAACTATTAAGTGCCACGGTGGATGACTTTCCCGGGCGACATGTCGCCCGGGAAAGTGGTTTAATAAAAAAATAATTAACCCTTAAGATTGATTAATTAATTAATTTCTACTTATCCCTGGCGACATGTCGCCAAGGAAAAGTTTCATATACGTTGACTTGTCAACTATAAATTACGTTATTTGTCGTTTAGTGCCAGTTAACCCGGGCGACATGTCGCCCGGGATTAGTAAATCATTTTTTTAATTTCTCTTTTCCCGGGCGACATGTCGCCCGAGATTCGTTTTTAATTTTTTTTGTTTTGACTTTCCCGGGCGACATGTCGCCCGGGATAGGTCTGCATTTTTTTAGTGCAGCCTGCACAGCAGGCAATTTCCAGATTTTTTTCCGGAATTTTTCCGGAAAAAATCTACCAAACATCAAACCTGTATAAACCAATATAGACTCTATCCAAATACATCACAACTTGTACCAAAACACAATACAATATAACGGATCAACGCATTTGATCTAATAAAGCTAAATCGTCCAAAATCCTAATAAACACAATATAGTCTACAAAACGGGGCTTCCTAGTCACAAACCTTGCATTATCCGCAAGATACAAGTCAATAATCAACTAGATAACATGTACGGGGAAACAAATGTTTACATAAGGGTCGCCAATATATAGTTGAAGAAACAAAATAGCATACTAACCCATATATATAACATCTCTAACTATCGTCATCCTCTTCATCCTCCTCATCCTCGTCGCCGTCCTCATCGCCGCCCGGCTCATCATCCCCGCACCCGCCAGTCCCGCTGGCACCCCAAAACTCAGGTGATGACTCAAACTGATTAAGTATCTATGAAAACTTATCGTCACTCTTAAAAAGCCTCATCATCATTTAGGCTCTTGTTACTCTTTTTGAGCTTTTCGACATCAGCGGGGTCGACAGTGGATTGAGGCGCGGGCGGACATCCATCCGTGACGCGTCCCGGCAATACCCTACCAACACCGGGAAGGTGCCCCTGCTGCTTGCCCTTTCGAACGATGGCCATGATCTCTTCTTCGGTGTAGGGCACACCCGTCTCGGTGTTGGAGCCTAGACGCTGCAGCCTCAACATCTCATCCTATGTAGTGACAAAAACACAAGATAATTAATATATTAGTCGGGTTGCTACATTATTTCTCTACAAATCATTAAAGTGCGTGTTTTGAAACAAAACTTACGTATAGAGCTCGGTCCTCATCCCGCACGAATACCCCGCCAACAGTGTGTGTCACGAAGAAGGTGTGGATCAGCGACGGGTACTCTCGAGTGGATGAGCTCTCCATCTGTACATACACACGTATATAAGATGAAACAAATTAAAAACGACAAATCACAACACACCAAAGCGTATAATCAGATATATATGTATATATGTATGTAAAATAATTATAATGTTTATTACCATCTGATCTCGAAGGCGAGCAAGTGACTGGGATCCCTGCCGGCATACGATCGTGCTCTTTGCCCGATTTTGGCGATTTTGAGCAGCTCGGGCTTGGTTCCTAGGATTATTCCAAAAGGCAAGCTGGGCATCCCAATCTGCCGGGGTAATGTTCTCGGGACGTCGCTGCCTGATGTTCTCCACGTCGTACGTCCCGGTCTCGGGGTTTATAACCCAATGCGCTGCCTTAAGGGAAGCCTTGTTGGTATTGTACAACTTTTGCAAATGCTGCTGGATGCCCGCATTGATATATGTCCAGCGTTGGGATTGCATATGAGGCTTTAAGTCAAACTGCGTCTGCAATCATATACAACAAAACAAAGATAGAGTTAGAGAAACGAATTTAGATAAATATACACAATTAAATAAATGAACACGATAATGAAATAAACATAAAAGGATAATGAAATAACTGACCCCAATCTTTGTCACGATCGCCGCCTTCCGCTCTGCGCGAACCTTTTGCCAAGAAGGGTAGTACAAAGGCATCTCCCTAATGAGCTCCCCAAGGTAGTTAGACCAATGAGACACATGGTCACCGAGAGGCATCATGGTCTTTTTGTCGTCCCACTCAAACCGGATCGGGACGGGGCCTTTGTCATCAGTGATTTTCTTTAACCCAAGGTTCCGGGTCTCCTGGCGAGTATGCAGCCTGCCCGCTTTCCTTCCACCTAAATTGGGTTTTCGGGTGCCTTTGCCTGCAAAATCAAGTGAGTGATAAAATCATAAAAATTCAAGGCAAGCAAATTCATTGTATCAAATTTATGCTTGTATTACAATAATCCAGAAATTCTTATCTCGGTTAACGAAGCAACCCCCGTAACCGGTGGGTATATGGTGTGTAAGGGGACGATCATCACCGCCACCGTCACCGCCGTGGCCCCGTGCAACATCTGCTGACATATGTACAAGTACAATTAGGATAACATATAGAAATTCATGAACAAAATAATATAAGCATGCACACATCCAAATACATACATATCCAAATAAATATACACATTTAAACAATCCACAACAATTTCATTTATTCATTCAAATATATAAGTGTCTTTTGCAAGTTATAACTTAAGATCAATCTTCTTCTTCACTAGAATAAACAACATCTACACCATCATCATCATCATCAACATTGACGAGGTCTTCATCATCAGAATCTGCTAAATCATGAGGAAGGGCGTCTTCATCATCAATAATATCATCGTCTTCGTCAAGATCAATGATATCTGGCGGTGCATCAACCTTCGTTGATTGACCATCTATATGCAAGGTCACATTATCCAAGTCATTCAAACTAGTAGAAAGGGAGAGATCAAATGAGTTGTCAAAATGTATAACATCGGGATCTTCCTCTACCACGATGACACCCCCGTCCGAAAACTTTTTATGATTCACATGTTCGACGACCTTCTAGTGGGGTTGTCGTCTGGCCATATCTTCAAGGTAGAAGTATTGTTTGACTTGTGTTACGAGAATGTATTGATCATCTTTAAAAGCCCCACCTTTTGTCAAGATTTGTGTCATGTTGTTTCTAAGGACAAGATGTTACACTTTACATCCTTCGTTGCTAGTGTCAAACCACTTAACTTAGAACAACACAACTTTGAACGACAAATACGAAAACTCGAGGATTTCTTAAAGCTGACCATAATACATTTCTCCGTCCTTCCCACCAGGTGAACAAATGCTGCTGTTTTGAGTTGTGTGACGTTCATCGCGGCTGTGCACGACAAATCTCACACCGTTGACTACGCAAGAGTTGACTAAGATTGGAGTCGGTGTTGGTCCACAAGCCAAAGCGAATAACTCGCTGGTTGCGCTAACACTTGGGTCATTGTCTACGTGACGTTGACGGATTTATGAAGAAGATAGGATTAGATAGAGAACACAAAATATGATATCGTTATTTTTATAGTTAAGTACACAAAATAAGTCTAAAATAAGTCAAATAGTAAACCAATTATACGCATTTATATCCTAAATGAGACAAAACATTCAAAAAGCAGTCCCGAACAGGGGACTTTTCGAAATTAAAATCTAATAAATTAATTTTGGACGGGTTTTCTATAGGATGATTAAATTCAAACGGGGATTTTCTGAAATTAATCACTAAAATCCTAAAACATTCCTAAAAAAATTAATCACTTAAGAATATACGGATTATAAGCAAATCCAAACAACCCTTTAATACTTATAAGGTGTTTAAAAAAGCTTATAAGCATTAAAGGGTTGTTTGGATTTGCTTATAAACATAATAAGTTGTTTATAAGCAATCCAAACAACCCTTTAATGCTTATAAGCTGTTTAAAAATAGCTTATAAGCATTAAAGGGTTGTTTGGATTTGCTTATAAACATAATAAGTTGTTTATAAGCAAATCCAAACAACCCTTTAATACTTATAAGCTGTTTAAAAACAACTTATAAGCTGTTTAAAAACAGCTTATAAGCATTAAAGGGTTGTTTGGATTTACTTATAAACATTATAAGCAAATCCAAACAACCCTTTAACATATACACGTATCCATATTCAAACGAGAACATACTGTGGAAACAGGCCTCTGGTCAACGGTCAACGGGCTGTGGTCGGCACTCGGCTGTGGAAACGGCCTCTGGTCAACGGGCTCTAGTCTCGGTCTTGGGCTGTCTCGGGTTGTGGTCGGCTGTGGAAACAAAATAGAGAAAAAAAGTTAAGAAGTTACTCATTTGAGTTGCTCATTTGAGTCAATAAACCTTAAGGATTCGGATATAAAAAATGAGTCATTTTAATAAAAAAAACTCCTTATCAACTTCTTATCATTTTGCTAGAATATGGGTTGGTCATGATCGAAAAGCCCAAAACCTATTTACGATAACACAAACAGAACCATACACACTTCACTACATATATGCTGATAAGCATAAGCTGTCAACAGCTTATCAGCTTAACAGCTTATGCTGATAAGCATAAGCTGTCAACAGCTTATCAGCTTATTCCCCACCCAACAACAACAACAATTTCAACGGCTTATTCTAATTTTTCACTTCCAACAACAATTTCAACGCAATTCACAAAAGGATAAAAAAAGTAAGAACATAAACGTTCCCCGGCGACATGTCCCCGGGGATACCAAAAGGATAAAAAAAGTAAGAACGTACCTTCGGCTACTGTACTACCTCGATCTCAGCTCGTTCTCCTAGCTCGGTCTCGGCTACTATCGTACTGCCAAACCAAAAAAAACTAATTAACAAAATTTTCTAATTAACAAGTTATTACATCTTGTTAATCTTGTTTAACCAAACCTTATTATAATTAACAAAATTAAAAAAACCACCAAACCTGTGTTGAGAAGGAGGAGGTCTCACGCACCACCAATAATTAGAGGGTTAGAAAAAGAAGATATAGAATTATCATTTAGAGGGTTAAGGACATAATTATGGTTTAGAGGAGAAAAAGATCTCGCGCGGCTGTGCTCATGTGAGTGGCGGTGATGAGTGGTGGTGGGTTCTGTCATGACTGGTGGTGGTGGGTTATGTGGTGGTGATGGGGAGTGGCACAGTGGTGGTGATGAGGAGTGGCGGTGGGTATAGTGGTGGTGGCGAGGAGTTTATTTTTTTGTGTATAAGTTTTTTGTTGTAAGTGTGAGGTACCAGATCTGGTTTTGGTACCATTTTTATCCTCGGCGACAATCCCGGGCGACATGTCACCCGGGAAAGTGACTGAATTTGTCGTTTAGTCGAAATGGCGCGATAATGAAAATTTTCGTGTCTAAGCATTTGGTCGTTTATCTAAGAATCTGACATGTCGCCCGAAAAAGATTTTATTAAAAATCTTAATTCAGCTTTTAAATTATTATTATTTATAAAAAATATTTTATGATTATATATTTTATATATAATAATTTATAAAGATACTTATAAAGTTATAAAATATATAATTATTATTTAAAATTATATTTTATAACATATATAATTATTATTTATAATTATTTTATATAAAATATATAATCGGTTCTTTTCGGCCAGGTCGGTCCGGTTTCTCGGTTCGTTCCGGTCGGTTCGTATATAATTATTATTTACAATTATTTTTTATAAAATATATAATCAGTTCGTTTCGGCCGGGTCGGTCCGGTTAATCGGTTCGTTCCGGTCGGTTCGTATATAATTAATATATAAAATTATTGTTTATAAAATATATAATTATTATTTACCATTATTTTTTATAAAATATATAATCGGTTCGTGTCAACGGATGAGTCGAGATGCTATCGTTGTACATTAGATGTTTAACGAATGAGTCGATATGGTATCGTTGTACATTAGATGTCAAACGGATGAGTCGATATGTTATCGTTGTACATTAGAGGTTCAACGGATGAGTCGATATGTTATCGTTACACATTAGATGTTCAACGGAAGAGTCGATATGTT
>BQNB010122176.1:996-20331 GCA_026074375.1 Tanacetum coccineum
GAAATAACCGTATAATTTAGAATTGAGTTTGTTAAGTTTGAATTAAGTTTTCACTGGTTCGGTCCACTAGTTCGAATGGCTAGTTCGATCGTCTCGTTCGAACGGCTAGTTCGATCGTTTTGTTCGAACGGCTAGTTCGATTGTTTTGTTCGAACGGCTAGTTCGATTGTTTCGTTCGAACGGCTAGTTCGATCCTAACTGGTGAAATCGTTCGTTCGATCAACACTAGAAGTCGCTAGTTCGATCAACCTAAAAGTCGCTAGTTCGATCCTTCGATCTATCCGCTCGTTCGATTACCTTGTTCGAATAACTAGTTCGATCCCCTTGTTCGATCGACTCGTTCAATCCCCTTGTTCGATTGCTCTAGTTCGATCCTAGCTATTACGAAACACAACTTTTCAAAACTCAAAAAAACACGATTTTTAACGATATTTAGCAAAAAATTCTTGTACAACTAGTATAACTAACCCTATAGGAACAATAAAAATGAAAACTTTAAGGTTTTTAAGCCAAAAAATTTTAACACTAATTTGATCTTTGTAAAGGTTTTGAACACTAATCAAACACACAAATCTAAACACACCACTCCATGGCTCTTGATACCAATTGTAGAATACTAGTAATCTAATGAATCAACCAAGAACAATAAGTGAGATGTGGGTTGGATTGTTAGAGAGAAACTTGGATGGAATGGATGAATGTATTATGGAATGTGTGAAAATGGAATGAATAACAAATGAACAACCAACCCTCTCCAAGACTAGGAGAGGGTGTATAAATACTACCATGGCCGGCCCATGGGCTGGAGTTGGGCCACCCATGGGCCTTGGGCCGGACTAGATTACTAATCTAATCCTTATACTAACTACGAGCTAAGACTTGTTACAACTTTGGAAGTGACCGACACTTTTCGTGTTTCCAACAAGTTTTTAAAAGTTAGTTTTCAAAATCTCAAAAGTTTGAGCTTATTTTCATAATACCAGCACCAGGGGACTTTTCCCTCTTAGTTTTGTTTATGAAAACTTGAACCAAGCCACTCAGGCTTGGTTATCTCTTGATTTGTGTTTACACACACTCAATAAGAGTGTCTTAGTGCAGGTTCACCCTTTAGGTAACCTGCACTATTTGGTTTGTGCTTGTGCAAAGTGTATCAGCAGGGCTTAATCCGTTCATGCTGTCACTTTTGTCTCCATTTTTAGTTAGGTAAACATAGGTTTTAGGTTTTAAAATTCAAGTAGGATATTGAGTAGTCTCAGCAAAGCTTCTTTTGATGAAGCTGTAAAGTGGCATAGAAGGATGGGTCATGTGAACTATAAAAATATGAATAAGTTGGTAAAAGATAACCTTGTCAGAGGTCTTCCCCTAAAGCTTTTCAAAAATGACCATACTTGTGTTGCATGTTGCAAAGGCAAGCAACACAAAGCCACCTATAAGGCCATTACTGCTGTAAGCTCCATTTCTGAGCCTTTGCAATTGCTTCATATGGACCTCTTTGGTCCTACATCCATTCGAAGCATAGACCACAAATATTACTGCCTTGTGATCACTGATGACTATAGCAGGTTTTGTTGGGTTTTCTTTCTAGAGACTAAGGATGAGACATATCCAATCCTTAAGGAACATTAATTCCTCTTGTAGAAAACCAGCTGAAATAAAAAGTAAAACTATTAGATGTGATAATGACACTCAGTTAAGATGCAAAATTGATTGAACTCTGTGGGGGAAAAGGGATAAAGAGGGATTACAGTAATGCTAGAACCCCTCAGCAAAATGGAGTTGCTGAGAGGAAAAATAGAACCCTCATAGAGGCAGCTAGAACTATGTTAGCTGACTCTAAGTTACCTACTATGTTTTGGACTGAAGCAGTAAGTACTGCTTGTTATGTCCTAAATAGAGTCTTGATAACAAACACTCACAATAAGACACCTTATGCTTTGTTGACTGGGAAGACTCCTTCTATCAGTCATTTTAAACCCTTTGGGTATCATGTGACCATTTTGAATAACAGTGATCATTTGGGTAAATTTGATGGGAAGGCTGATGAAGGGTATCTTGTTGGATACTCTACCAGTAATAGAGCTTACAGGGTATATAACATGGCTAACAAGAGGGTTGAAGAAACAATGAATCTGAGGTTTCTGGAGGAAAAGCTAATATCCAAGGAATGGTCATGAGGGTCTTTTGATCTTTGACTATTTAACAGATTCCTTTAGGCTATAATCGAGATGAAACTAATCATCAGCAGGTACAACAACAAGAGTATCTCTAACCCTGGTAGGTTTCTAGGATGATGATCAGATTCTGCGCTGCTGAGTCGAGTGTGTGCGTCAAGTTTATTCCCCGCGAGCGTTCTCGCGCCTTCCAACAACATTCCAGGAGCTGAGACTAAAGATACATCTGATGCTCACAGTCATGGTGTACTAGTGGGATACTTTTGAAAGAACATTTTCAACAGGAAGCTCTGCAAGGCTGAAACTCAGGAACAAAGAGCCACTTCTGAGATGCTGAGAGACAGAGGATTGGGGTTTGCAAAAGATGCTGAAGAACTTCAGAAGAGAGCAAGTGCAAAAATAGTTCCTCCTGGTAGCATACCAGTTCCTACTGGTAGCATCCTAGTTCCTTCTGGTGATACAATGGTTTCTCCTAGTGATGTTCCAGTTCCTTCTGGTAGTCCAACTGACTCATTCTTTGATGCTGAGCCTACAACTCGATTCTCCAGTCCATCAGACCTTGGAAATAATGTACCCTCACCTGGTATTTTCTCTTCTACATCCTATGATGATGAGTTTGGTGCTGATCTAAACAATTTAGCATCAACTATGGAAGTCAGTCCTGTGGCAACTAAGCGGATCAATACAGTACATCCTCAATCTCTAATTATTGGGGAACCAAATTCATCTGTTCAAACAAGAAGTCAGGTTCACAAGAAAACTACTGGTGAAACTGCTTTCCTCAGTTATATTCAGGATCAACAAAGAAACAATCACACAGACTTTCAGCATTGTCTGTTTGCTTGTTTTCTTTCTCAAGTTGAACCAAGAAGTGTAGCTCAGGCTCTTAAAGATCCAAGCTGGGTTGATGCTATGCAGGCAGAAATGCAACAGTTCAAGTTTCAAAATGTATGGATTCTTGTTGATTTGCCTAAAGGTAATATTGCTATTGGGACTTAAGTGGATACTCAAAAACCAGAAAGAGATGCGCAGGGGATAGTTGTCAGAAACAAGGCTAGACTAGTAGCTCAAGGACACAGACAGGATGAGGGCAATTGATTATTATGAAGTTCTTTGCTCCAGTAGCAAGAAAGAGGCAATTAAATTGTTTTTAGCATTTGCCTCTTACATGGGATTCATGGTTTATCAGATGGATGGTTAAGAGTGATTTTCTTTATGAAAGCATTAATGAGAGGTATATGTCACCACCTAAGGATTTGTAAATCCACAATATCCTAAGAAGGTCTACAAGGTATTAACTAAAGCTCTATATGGACTCATCAAGCACCTTGGGGACTTGGTATGGCAAGCCGGCCTTGGGGGTCGGGGGGAGCTAGGCGTTGTTGTCTATACACCCAAGAATGGTTACAGAAAGCACCATTGACAAACCTCTTTCTTAAGAACACAAAAGAGATATCATCCTGGTACATAGTTTATGTGGATGACATCATCTTGGATCTACAAAGAGGCCTGTGAGATGAATTTGAGGCCTTGATGAAGGGATAATTTAAATGATTCTATGGGAGAACTTATTTTCTTCCTAGATTAACAATGTTCAGGAAAGACCGATGGAATCTTTAATCGGCCCAAGACAAGAGTGTAAGAGATCCTGAAGAAGTTTGATTTGGAGAGTGTCAGGACTGCAATTACACCCTATGAAGCTCCAAAGCCTAAGTCCAAGAATGAACCTGATAATCCTATAAATGTACACTTGTACAGATCCATGATAGGTTCACTAATGTACTTGACAGCTTCAAGGCCTGATATAATGTTTGCAGTCAGTGCTGTGTTCAAGAATTAAGTCACCTCCTACTACTTCTAATTTGGAAGCAGTGAAGAATAAGATTTTCAAGTACTTAAAGGCGCCACTAAGTATGGGTTATGGTACCCTAAAGAGTCACCTTTTGTTCTTAAAGCTTATAGTGACAGTGATTATGCTGGGGTAAACAAAGATAGGAAATCTACAACTGGTAGATGTCAGTTTCTGGGTAGGAGGTTGATCTCATGGCAATGCAAGAAGCAAACAATTATGGCTACCTCTTCCACTGAAGCTGAGTATGTTGTTGCTGCTAACTGCTCTGGTTAGGTACTCTGGATACAAAATCAGTTGTTAGATTATGGGTATAACTTTATGAATACCAAAATCTTTATTGATAACCAAAGTACCATTTGCATAGTTAAAAACCCAAATTTTCACAAACGGACTAAGCACATAAAAATTAGGCACCACTTCATAAGAGATGCTAATGAAAAGAAACTTATTCAAGTGCTTAAAATACATACTGATGATAATGTGGCTGATTTGTTAACCAAGGCATTTAATGGACCTAGGTTTAATCATCTTGTGGTTAACATTGGGATGCTCAATCCATAGATGCTCTGATTGAGGGGAGGATTTGAGTCCAAAGGGAGGACTGTTGTTGTACAATTTTCTAAAAAGTAGGTTTTTAAATTTTGTTATCAATTAGTTTTTCTTGCTACAATATGTTACTCCTAGTAGTTTTAACTTTTTCTTCTGGTAGTTTTAACTTCTTCTTCTGGTAGTTTTAGTTCCTCCTGCCTGTCTGTAATTTGTTCCTTCTGATAGTTAATTTTCCTTTCCATTTTCTTGTATATGTTTTGTGTGTATTGGCCTCGACTCTTTGCAGACTAATGGTTCAAGAGGGTGGATTAGTGATTTTCTAGTGCTCTACATGGACCAAGTGATCTTATTTTAATGACAACGAGTTCATACTGGTTGTTTAAGTGTTCCCTCTGGTGTTCCCAGAGTTCCTACTGGTAGTTTCATTTTTCCTACTGGTTGACCACTTCCTACTGGTAATGTTAATTTTCCTTCTGGTTGACTTTTCTTTGTGCTGGTTATGTCCGTATCGTGCTGTTAATTAAATTGAGTTTTATCTTAATTAAAAGTTACCATTGAGATATTGTTGGCATTTAATTCGTCAAAGGGTTTCCTACTTAAATGGATAATTACTGTTTTCTCACATTTTAACAGTTACTTTTTCATTAAAACCCTAATTTCCAAACGGTCCAATAGACATTGAGATCATTCCTCTATATAAATTCAATTACCACTCTCTACCAGTATCAACTCTCATTGCGATCAACAACCAGCACAAAATCTCAACCCTATTTCAAAATCATCAATGGCCGCACTAAGATACAGGGATGAACACAACAAAGTGGGTTATTTGCAAAAACCCAAAGGCAGTGATGATTATCATCAGGTTCTTGACTTCTTGAGGGCTTCTCACATAAGGTATGCTCTCACAAATGACCCCATCATCTTTGACTCATTAGTCAAACAATTCTGGTCAACGGCTACACTTAGGTCCCCAGCTATCTATCTACCATTTGAAGAGAACCTCCCGTACAGTCCATTTACTGAGGACTTTCAGTAAGAACAGTTCAACTTCAATTAACTGATGATGGTGGTATTGATGATTTACCCATTGTGGAAATCTATTCTGGAATGGATAACCTTGGGTATGTCACTGAAGGCAAGTTAACCTTTTACAAGAACAAGTTTTCCCCTCAATAGAGGTTTTTGGTCCACACCATTCTTCACTGTCTCAGTACCAAGGCTGGTAGTTGGGATCAATTTGGTAGCTCACTTGCTGTTGCTCTTATTGTCTATCTGATGGGAGAAAATTTTAACTGTCTAAGCTACATTTTGAAGGGATGGTTTAGTAAACATAGGAAATGCTAAAAAGCTTCTTAATGTATCCTAGATTTCATCAAACCAATTCAACTAGCGTAAGAACTAGTTTAACAAGACAATAACCAGGTTATCAAGCTATCTAGTAAACTTTTGCTAATATTAACTCAACTTTGAGGGGCAACCTATGCAACTTTAGTTGCTAGCCTTCCCCAAGGATCCAGAAAGGTGGAAGGTGAGGGGTAGGTTTGCACAAAGCTGTCCCACCACCCCAAACATACACCTGTCCCTATTCCTAAAGCCTATCCTAAACCTGAACAACCTCAAGACCATTTGTCCTACAACCCCAAGATAACAATACTCCCCCTGCACTCCACAAATCCACCAAGGTCCCACATCAAGCTCCCCCTATAGGTCCCACGAAAGACTTCATAGGTGCAAGGAGGACCTTAGTACACTAACTCGGCTTTGTCCTTTATAGTTTCTATGTTTGTGCAGAAGGTAAAATTCTTTGGAAACTGAGCTCAAGCACACAGAAAGAAGCTATTTAATGGATGTGGTGGGAAAGTTGTCAAAGCAAGTCAAAGCAATGGAGTAAAACTTAAACCAGAAAAGAAGGTGGTTGTGAAGTGATTCTGACCAAGAAGAAGAGGAGAGCAAGCTGTGGATTTGGATGCCTAATTGCATGCTAATTCAGTTGAACTGTTGATACTAATATTCCCTCCTGGGGCTTCTAATAAACATCTACTATTATTCCAAATTTCCAAACTAGATAGTTCCTACTGGTGGTAACTTTGCTCCTGCTCATTCTACATTACCATCCAGAGATCCTTTCAAGGGAAAAGGTGTTGCTAAGCCTTCTTCCCCTGTTTCAGAAAGAACTAAGAAGCAATTAGCAGATGAGAGGCTGAGTGAAATTGAAGCTGCAAGATTAGAAGCTCTTGAGAGGGAAAGATCTGAGAAAGAAAAAGCTGAAATTGCAAGACAGGATGCAATTTATGCAAAGCAGTTAGAACAAGAGGTAGAGATGTCTGCTTCTCAGAGGGAGACCAGACAAGCAGAGGTTCTTTCATCTGCAAAGCATTATTCTGATGCAGATTGGATTGACATCATGGCTCAAGTTCATGCCAATGCAGGCCTTTCTTCTGAGCTTCTGGGTGCAGATGTGAATGATGATAATTTTGCTAAGAGGATGGTTGCATTAATCAATCAAAGGAAGGAAAGCATTGCTGAAACAACGGCTAACGAGAAGAGTGGGAGGGGGGATATACCAATGACTCATGCTCAACAAAGGGAATACAATAGCAGTATCTTTGTCAAGAATCAAAGACCACCAATTACTCTACTGGCTGTCAAATGACATTTGTGAAATCCTTAACTGATGACAACTCAAAGCTGAGTTTAAGAAATCAGTATGGCTTGGCAGATCTTAAGAAAGTCACAAGAACTCAGAAGGATTCTGAAAAGAGCTGGTGAAGCTCTCTGTAACCAGACCCTTTCAAAAAGCAAAAGTCTACAGAAGCCCCACCCATTCCCATCTGTGGCTGATGTTCCCTAGACCACCATTGATTTCTTTCCCCAATCTTCTGGCATAATAGAGGAATCCTCTGGTAGGAGTCGTATGACTAAGAGCCCAACATCTATCTTACAGAATAATATTTTAGATGTAGATGCCAAAGACCATTCATCAAGGTTGTTTCTGATGAGGACTCTGAAGAAAAGCTCCTATTCTTTGGTCTGCTTTGCTGGTTGGGAGGTGATCTCTACTCCTTAGGAGAAATTAATGCTCTTTATATGATGGATCAGTCTACCAAACATTTACTACTCTAAGGGGAGATCCTTCATAGGTGTATAGACATGGAATCTATTGAAGTTATATATTAGTGGTCAATAACTATGAAAACCATCCTGATGCTGTGCTGGAATTGTGTTATGGGGTGACTTCAGGTGTTGATAGGATTCTCAAGCAGTGGTAAGGGTTCTTGGATTGGAAATCATCAATCTATTGGCAGAGTCAAAGTTGGGTGAGGACTGTATACTCTTTCCAATGTTCATGTCTAGGAAACTGTATCTAGAGAGTATGTAACATGTTTTTCAGATTGTATCTTATCCTCACTCATTGGAAGTCTCATGTGAAAGATGCTAAAGCACAAGTTTGGTGATTACAAGGATGTTTGGTGTGCAATGCCATGAACACTTCTGAGCAATTGATTCAGGTTCCGATCAAGAATCAAATATGCTGCTAAAAAGCCCAAGTTTTCTCCTGTTTGAATCATGTAACTCTGTAACTCTCTTGTATATATTCTACCTTTTTGCTGTGTCCAAACTGTCTTTTGATAAATAAATTATTTTTGTACGTTTAATATAAAATGGTTTTCACTTTATATTTTTAGTATCCAAGTGTTTTGGTTAAAGGTGTATTTTGGCAACTGACATAGCTTATTGGCAATCTATTCAAATAAGTTTTGAGTCTTTGGTGTGCAAAGTTGTTTTTGATTTCAGGCACACATGGTCTATAAAGTAAACATTTAGGTTTCGGGTGTTGGTAATCACCACACAACAAATGGTTTCAACTCACCTATGTCTCCCGACAGAAAGATTGATTCACCATGAGGGTACAACTCTGGTGTACTCTCAAATCCGTTGATACCTTTAATAGTATTGCTCAAAAACTATGGGTTCTTTACTCAACCCAATGCTTCATTTGTATGAGATTAAATGTATCTCAATTACCAGGCCTCTCAGGCCCTAAAATTATTGAACTATGTTTCAATTCCCAGGTCCTTTGGGCTAGAGATGAGATTGATATATAGCTTAAAGGGTTTGCTTAAAACCATAGGTCACTCAATTTGGGCCCAATGTTTGAAGTACCAACTAGTTGAGCTTGTTTATTGCAATCCCACCCATGGGAGTACCATTTTTGGTGTACCTAAGGATTGGTCCCCCCCCCCCCCCCAAGCCACAAGCAAACGGCTATGTGTAAATGACTAATAAAGTCCATATGGATGTGAAGATTTGCCCAAAAATCATTAGGGTATTCCCAATTCACCAATGATTCATTTTCTAAGAAAGATGGAATTGGGTTCCTAATACACCAGGGAGATGTCATGCTTCCACCAAAGGGATAGCTTAGCCCACTAGTTAAATGGCTACTTGGTAAAGGGGCGTCATAAATCCATTACTTTTCTTAGATTTCACCTCTCCCCCGGAGTTTAACACACCATGGGATGTGATGATAATAGTCTGAAACCCTAATTAATGTACCTAATTGTCATTGTTGCTGAGGTGGTACATATGGAGACTAAAACTGCTTGCCAAAAAGACATTCAGCGGTGAAATGTGCAGAAGTATTCCAAAGTGTTCTTGATCAAGATTCATGCAGATTAGAGTTTGCTGTTTCCAACAGTTAAAGAATGTTATGATGTTCAATCCTCGAAGAGTCCACATGAAAAGAATCTATCTAAAACTAGAAGTTAACTACGTAATTCAAGTTAGGAGGAATTGTTAGTAATATTAAAATAGTTAGTTAACTACTAGTAGGTATTATAGTTCCTACTGGTAAGGATACTTCATATTTCGTACTGGCAGACCAAATATGTTCCTGCTGGTAGAACTATAGTTATAGTCCTGGTAGTATTAAATTTGGTCCGGGTTAAGTAGTATAGTTTAGTTAGTGATAAGGATAAGCTTGAGCAATACTTAGGAAAATGATCTGCATATCTTCTTTGACCATTTTGTGTAAACAAGCGTTATGGTTTCAGTAGTATATAAGAAAAAAAAAAAACTAAAAAAGAAACCCAACCCACTGCCATAAGAGGGGGAACAAAAAATCCAAAAAAAACACAATGCTCATTGTTAATTCATAGAAAATCCATAGAAGGATCTTTTAGTTTAATATCTTGTTTCCATCTATAGGCTTTGTCTAATTTCCGCATAGACATTAGCTTTGTTTAGTAAGAGTCTCTCTTGTGATTAGCTTGTGATTACATAAGTTAATCACCATCCTTAACAGGCAGTAAAGATCTATCTAGAGTGGGATACAACAGTTACTCTTCTAAAAAATGATTTTAAGAAAGAAGAATCAAGGAACATTGATAGAGAAATAGCTCTAGAAAAGCAGATCAAACATCTAGATAATATTATTTTTAAAAGAGATCAATCTGCACAAACTGTTCACATGTTGACGAAACCTCAGTTTTTCCTTATGATATACCACTAAACAAAGCTTCTAGTTTTCAAAATCCCTTCTATCTGAAGAAAGCTCAGCAGTCGAAACCAAAGCTATATGTTGGTGATATTATTGTTCAAACTAATCCTATTGTGATTCCTGACTCGAAGAGACCTTAGCACTGCTGAGAGAGTACTTCCAAAATGCCTTTATAACATAAGGAAAATATGATGTTTTAGAAAACGAAAAGCAGTTTGAACCACACCGATAGATTAGTGATGCTCTAACCAAGCTTGATGTTCTACACGATTTGTTCCACAAAACCTGAATTATCTGCTAAACAACCTTGGTCTAGAATCTATGAATTCTTCAGAACCCTACACTTACTATTGACCCAGAAGACCAATATTGAGGTTCAAAAAACTTCCTAAAGTCAGCATGGTTAACACGAGTTTGAAGAAACTTAAACACCATCTTGCTAACTTTGATGTGGTAGTCAAAGAAAGGACCACACCCACAGCTATTACTGAGGGTTCGTGGGGTTTCGAACATACAAAAGCTTGTTTTAGGGATGAAATAATTCCATTTGTAAAAGCTATGAAGGACTTATTTAGCACAAAAGTTCAACAACATTTTGGTTGATGAACTTTCTGAAGTTCCCAAAATGTCTTCTATCAAATGTAATAGGTGTGTGGAACAACATCGAATGAGTCACAAACGATTTTGAAGTTAAGGTGAATCAAGTTTTTAAAACGAAAATGAAGCGACTCTTGGAACAAGTGAGTGAGCAAAGATATTGTGAACTTTATTCCCCGAATCCTCAGAGGATAATGATTCTTTAATGGTGCGTGAAAATGTCAAAAGTGTCTCAAACTTGAGACTGGGCTTCAAAAGGAATTCATTGAAAAAGAGATTTACGATAAATTGTTCAAAAGTTTTACCACTCTTAAAAAACATTGCATCTCTTTAGAAGTTGATACTCAACTTAATCATGAAATTTTTCAAAGAGATAATTCTGTTTCAAATCAAAATGATCCAAGTTTTAATCAATTGTTTGAATTAAATGAATTGAAAGCTCAGTCCGAAGAAAAAGACAAGGTCATTAAGAAGTTAAAAGAGAGAATTAAATCTCTAAGTGAAAGAAATGGATAAGGATAAGAATCAACAAGACTGTAGAAGAGATTGAAACCCATAAATATTGAATTGGATCATATGGTGACAAGCTTATTACTAAGAATGAGTATTTGAAACAGACCTTAAGCAGCTTATGACATCATTAAACATTACTATTCGATCAAAAGACAAATGTGATGATTTAATATAATCAATTGTCAATATAAAGTTGCGAAATTTCATAATTAAAATGCTAGTCATCAGAAAAAGGTTTGGCATAACAACACTCACAGAGAATTAAGGAAACATAAAGGAAAAGCCCTTATTGATAATAATGTTTTCAAACAAAACACCCTATGATCCACATTGCTCAATTAATGTGGAAACCAATAACACCCCCAAATTGTTTGAATAAGAAGGATAAGCCACATCTGCCTATATTAAGCATTCTCATGAAGAAGCCCATTCTTTAGACTAGTCGATCATATTAATGCTAATTCTCCCTTTAGACCCACTCTTTAGAATCAGCCTGTAAGTATACTAAACAAATTAAGGATTCCTTTCAAAATCGATAAAACTGTACCTAAGGATCAACTATTCTGGAGAACAATTAAGTGCTACGTGACCCCGATGCAACAAAGTCAAAAGAGTTTTTTAGATTCACTGAGCCGTCACATCCTCTAAAAAACACAAAACCAACCATACACCACAAACAATAGCTTCTAACAAACCTATGTTGTCTTCTACAGGAGTAAAACAATCTACTAGTGCTAGCGGATCACAGCCTTCAGACAATACAAAGAAAGATAAGATTCACAAACACAAAGTAGAATTCTGAAGAATAAAGTAGAAGCCCACCCTAGAAAAGTTAAATCTAGTTTGAAAAAATAAAGATCATGTGTTGAACCAAAAGTAACTGCTCTTGTGCATCATACCAAGGCTTAATGCGACTTCTTTACCTTAAATGGTGTTCAGTGTAAAGGTTTGCATTATCTTTATGAATAATCCATGATTGTGTGTTCTTGATTTTATCATTACTGTGAATGCTCGTCAGCTAAAATCTTGATCAGTTAAGAAAAAATTCAAAGAGTAAAAGTTTGGAAAAACCAACAAGAAAGTTGTTTACCAAAAATATTAGTGAATATATATGGAGACCTACAGGTCGAGACCTTCACTATAGTATGAAATGCGTGCCTTTTAAACTAGGATTTACCACAACTACTGAAGTGCCACTTAGGAAATCATCTCTCTAAATAATAAAATACCTAAACCTGGTATCAACATTGGTTTACTTTAAGGAAACCTAGGAAATCCTACAACTAGGTTCCTTTGAACAATTATAAAGTTATTAAATCTGAACTGCTAACAATTCAGAACCAGTTCAATCCCGGGATCCCATAGTTTCCAATGTTCAATCTACCTCTCTTAAAATGAATGCAGGTTCGACAAAATTGGTCCTCCTGGTATTTGGACTCCGGCTGCTCTAAGCATATGACTAGGAGATCGCTCTCAGCTCACTAATTTCGTCAATAAGTATTCTTGGGTACAGTCAAAATTCGGTAATGATCATAAAGCAAAGATTATGGTAAGGAGGAACTATCAGATTGGGATTGTTACAATTTAAGGGTTTATTAGTTAAGGACTTGGGGCTAATCATTCTCTGTGTGACAATTTTTGTGATCCAACTCGAAGTTGCGTTTTCGTCACACACCTACTACATCGCATCTAGAAGGTGTTGATTTATTAACTGGATCTCGAGGGGACAATCTTTATACACTCTCTCTTAGGGATATGATTGGATTCCTCTCTATCTGTACACTTGTCAAAGGCCTGCTAAAAACAATCTTGGTTATGGCAATGTCGTCCTCTCTCATTTGAACTTCTGAGCTATAATCACAGCCAGACCGGTCTTAATTCCGAGGGTCTCCCTAAGCTCAAGTTTGAAAAATACCATTTATGTTTTGCATGTGCATTAGGCAAGAGCACGAAGAAACCCCATAAACCCAAATCTGAGGATACCAATCAAGAAAAACTCTATTTGTTGCACATGGATCTGTGTGGACCAATGCATGTCGCGAGTGTAAATGGAAAGAAGTACATCCTTGTTATTGTCGATGATTACTCTCGATTTACATGGGTACAATGCTTGTGATCAAAAGATGAAGCTCCAGCTTTTATTATCAATTTTTTGAAGATGATCCAAGTACGACTTAAGGAAATCGTCTAACGCATTAGAACAGATAATGGAACTGAGTTTGTTAATCAGACATTGCGTGAATATTATGAGAAGGTTGGCATCTCTCATGAAACATCTATTTCCCGCTCTCCACAGCAAAACGGTGTTGTTGAAAGACGAAATCATACGCTAATTGAAGCAGCCCGCACTATGTTAATTTATGCAAAAGCTCCTTTATTTCTATGGGTCGAAGCGGTTGCTACAGCCTGTTATACCCAAACTCGTTACGGTAAAACACCATACGAGCTTCTGCACAACAAACCTCCCGACCTATCATATCTTCATGTGTTTGGTGCACTATGCTACCCAACGAATGATAGCGAGAACTTAGGCAAGTTACAACCGAAGACCGACATAGGTATTTTCATTGGCTATACACCCACGAAGAAAGCATTCCAGATTTACAACAGACGTACCAAACGAATAATTGAAACCATTCACGTTGACTTTGATGACTGACAGCAATGGCTTCAGAAACAGAAGTTCAGCGACCCGCACTTCATGAATTACTCCTTCAACACTCAGTTCAGTACTCTTGCAAACCTTCATCCTCAACACCGTTTGTACCACCTTCGCGAACTGACTTGGATATCTATTTCAACCGTGTTCGAGGAATTCCTCAATCATTCACCTATGTTGATCATCCGCCCTGAAGTTGTTAGCTAACCAATTAAAAGTAATTGCTCCTAGTTCTCGCGACTCAACCGGTTCACCTTCATCTACTAAAGTTACCAAGATCACCATCTCCAAGTTAAATTCTCAAACAACACCCGAAACCAGAACCTCTCGTTTATTCCGAACGAATGTATGAAGAAGACAATCATGATATTGAATTAGCACAATGTGTTAACTGATGCCGTACGATTGGTGTCTAATTCCAAAATCCCTTCTAATCCATCCTTCATCATCAGGTTCTCTTCGATACAATTGTGCCAACCCGATCACTCAAATATTTAGAACACAAATAGCAAATGAACTATGGATCATCCACTTGAAAATATAATCGGCTTAACTCGCTAGACCAGTTTCCACAACTGCAATTACATGAGCAAGCTCTTTTCTGTTACTACGATGCTTTCCTCACTGCTGTTGAACCCAAGACTTATAAAGATGCTTTGACCTCAAGCCGGTTGATTGAAGTATTGCAAGAAAAACTTAATGAGTTCGAACGACTTGAATTAATAGGGAGCTCATCCCCCGACCAGACAAAGTTATGGTGATCACTTTTTTGAATGATCTAGAAAGGGGGGGGGGGCAAAGTGAAACTAGAACCGAACTGGAGGAATTTTGAAGAATAAAGCTCGCTTAGTAGCCTGTGGATCGTCAAGAGGATGGAATTGATTTTGAAGAAGTCTTTTGCTTCGCTTGCAAGATTAGATGCTATAATGGAAATTTTTTTAGCGTTGCCGACTCATATAACATGAGTCGTCCTGCAAATAAATGAAAAACCTGTATTTTCTGAATGGTAATATGCGAGAGGAGTTAGGTTTACAAGCTTTGGAGCTTAAAGTATACACGGGTGGGTGTATATGACTTGGGTTTACTTCGCAATCTACGGACTAAGAACCTTAGGACCTTTGTAAGTCACAACTAAGCTTTGATGCCCATTTTTCACTTTCGTTACTTTGCATAATATGGTCACAATTTGTCACGTCTACTTTGAGTTGTAAAACTTATGAGATTAAAAGTGGTGCGTGAACATGCATGTTTTCTTACCCATGCATGGTTCACGCCCCTATCTTAAACATATACTATGCCTGGGGGGGGTAATTTGCTAACATGAAAGAAACTACATCGTAATAATCGAGCAAGAGCTTAAACGTTTCATAGAAACCTACAAATACGAGCCAAGGTGTTCATGAGTTCGTTCTTGATAAAAACACGAATCCTATACGTAAACTTTCAATGTAAACGAAACCTTTGGCTTTGGGAACGCGTAAAATAGCTTATTAATCGAATGCATGTAATAAGTCATAGTTAATAAGTGTTAACGAGTGTAAAATGAGACGTTAAAACCCAAGAAATGAACTAGTGAACCAAGGGAGCTTGCGGGTCACTTGGGGGCTTGGCAGCCCAGTGCGAGAGCCCAACGGGCCCAACAGCCCATTTCCTTTGAAGTCTTAGCTTAATAATAAACACCCCAAGCTTATTTAGAGGTCTATAAGGCTTATTTGATTCACATGGATCTTGTCATGTCGTGAGAAGCCCCAACCGAACCTTAATGGACTCACTAGCCTATTAACGAGCCCTATTCAAGCGATAAGCTCACAATAAGCTCAAATTAGCTTATTGATGAACTCTCATAAGCTAGATGGACTTAATGGACCCAAATATAGTTAACGGACCCTAATGGATCAAACTGAAACCTTTAAAATCCATTCGGACCTTTAATGGGCCCAACAGCTTATTAACGAGAGCTTATTAGCTTATTTGGATAAGCTGGACCAAAAATAGATTTAATAAGCTTAAAAAGGGTAGAAAATAAGCTAGGAATGCTAAGTGGACCTTTGTATTCAATTCGGGTCGAGATATTGGGCTCACGAGCCCAATAAGCTCGAAAAAGGCCAAAATAAGCTCTCCCAAGCTTATTTCCAACTTAACAGACTTGAATAAGCTTAATGGAGGCATTGATGCTTTTTAAAACTTAAATGGACCCTTAGAACACTTAAGGGACTTTAATGGGCCCAATAAGGCCCATTAAGCCAAAATAAGCTCGTTAAAGCTTATTTATAAGCTAGGGTAGCTTATATGGACTTAATTAAACATAATGCCACTTGTTGGGATTTAATTAGAGTAAAAATGCAATTTTTATAAAGTCCTTGGCCAAGACTAAAAGAGCCAATTTATAACTAAGGGTCAAACGAAGACATTACTAAATTTAACAAGTCCATAGAACTGTTCTTCAATACTTGGAACTAGGGGCGTTTTCAAACCTATAAGGATCCCCTTAAGAGTAAACTTTGTAAGTTAAAGGACTAAAAGTGTAATTATTGAAACTTGAGGGTTTAAAATGTAAATATGGTATAATTCCTACCTTAGGGGCTGTTTTGTAAATTATAAGAAACCTAAGGGTATTTTGTGAACGAAGGTGAAATATTTAAACACTTAACGAATCGGGCGAATTATAATATATACGTTTCCCAAGAGCCATCATGAATTTCAAATACAATAATCATGTGCACCACCACACAAGTGATAACAATATATATAAACTTATAATTGAATTTAGTTTATACACTGAGTCGTTAGCCTAAATATGTAGACTAAGACTTGACCGTATTTACTTAGGTATTTGACGGTGTGATTCATTGCTATACTTGGATATATAATATCATTCAGAGGACTACCTGTTGAGGTGAGTTCATGGCCCCACGTTTTTACATTTATTTAAATGGTTTACATCTTTGGGGTGAGAACATGCTTTGTTTTACAAACTGGACGCAAGTGTACATTTTATACTATGATTACGTGTTTGCCTAAGTAGCCGCGATAACCTACTGAGCCCACTATCATGAACTGTCAATTAAACTGATTTGTAAGCGCGAGAGCTAAAAATGAATCTAGTTGGATTTACACCCCCGTTTCCGTGAGTAGCGCTCTCTGTGCTTGGTTGCCAGGACAACAAACTATACCATGTACGGATTTGGGATGTTTTCGGTTAGAACATCATACGCTCGGGGGTGGCAATGTTGTCAATTTATTACATTCATGACATGTCGAGCTCAGTGTCATAGAGCCTTAGTAGACGTAATTTACTTTTTAGATGTTTGCATTTGTTGCATAATCATTACTCTGGTAATCATAGCGGTCCCTACTATTGATTTACATAAACCTATGAATTCACCAACTTTATGTTGATATTTTAAGCATGTTTTCTCAGGTCAATAAGGCACGAGGTGCTCAGATACATTGGGGGTCACTCTTTGGAAAGAGTCAGTACTAAAGATTTGGGCGTATTACATTTTGGGAACATTTGTTATAAACCGAAATCTTTACTTATATTGTCGAACAATTTGAAGCCATGAGCTTATGTAATGAACAAGTATTTTGTTAATCCAATGTATCTTTTTAAAAATGACACGTTAGTGGTCGTTCTCGTATCTTGTGCTATTGATCTATTAAGTAACGCCCTCGGATATTCAATATTCCGCTGCATACTCAGATTTGAGGGTGTTACACGCATGGTTTTCCTAAACCATACACACCATATAAAACCCTAAAAAGCTCTTTTTCTGTATCTAATAAGCTAAAAGCCATAAGCGGATGTATTAAGCTATTTTAATAAGCTCATTTATCATATCTATAAGCATTGAAACTAATCTTAAAGCCTTAAACCCCTCAGGTTAATCTTTTTAAACCAAACGAACCCGTTTTGGACTTTTAAGCTCATAAGCTCTTTTGATAAGCTATAAGCTCGTAAAAGTTACTTATTTTAGCTTATGGTAATAAGCTATAACCTGCAAAATTGATTTCTAAATCAAAAATATCAATATTATGGTTTTTGGACTTAATTCGCAAATGGTTTCATGCAAAGGGGTATATATCGTAAATTCTTGAAACATATAACTAGAGGGGCTAAAAATGTAATTATCCTTAAGTTAAACTTCAGGGGTTGTTTTGTCATACTTGAAAGTTAAAGGTTTAATGTTTTAAAAATATAAGTAAAGGGTTAATTTTGTAAATATATATATATATATCAAGGGTATATATTATCATTTTTGTATTCTTAAAGGTATAAAATGTAATATTTTAATATTAATTATAAACATATATTTAAATATTATAAGACTCAATTTTATTAAAACCCGACACATTTGTCGTTATCATTCATCGATCGAAACACTATAAAACAATTATGTTATAAATATAGCATAATTTATCATCCACTAGCTTTTGAAGAAACCTAAAAATAATAAAATCTTATCATTTAAATTATAACGTATCATGTTACTAGGGAGTTTTATGTGAGGAGCTTCATTTGGGTAGACGTTTTGACGAGTTTCTAGATTTAAGATTTAAAGTGTCCTAGCTCCTCAAACGTTTACTACATGACCTCTGGATTATAATAGCACAAACAGTGATACGATGTTTTCATAAGTTAACAAACCAAAATCATTTACGTTAAACTTTATGAAATAAAGTTTGTAATATCAACAATTAAACTAAGACTTGACATATTACCCCAGGTTGTGTAACGAAGCTGTTTACTCCCATTTGATTTAAATTTCAAATCAATCAACTACCTTGATAAGGTGAGTTCATAGTCCTACCTTTACATGTTTTCTAAATCCTGTAGGAAGATACATGCTATAAACCATGAATACAAGTGTTTTCCAAGTGTATGTTATCCTCATATGTTATTGCCTGAGTTTGCCTTCACTACCAATATTTCTTAATCATGAACCATTAGTCACTTGCGAGTGAACGTAAATATTGTGGATAGTTCTATTGGGGGTGATGACTCCCGTTGGTGTACCCGTACATGGGGTAACCAAACGCACTATATTTGAGAACAAAGGATAACTTTGGTAAGTTACCTTTCCTTAAGGACAGTTGTTGCTTCAAGTCGTTAAATTAACTTTAGATGTTAATGTTTGGTTGCATGAGCTTAGGGCAATAATATTGTTTTCCCTGATTATTGTATTCGTTGCAATTATTACCACTTATGATGACTTGTATTCAACTATTAAATTGCAAACCTGTGAATTTCACTCAACCGTTGTGTTTACAATTTTAGCATGTTTATCTCTAGTAATTGAGCAATCTTTGGCACGGAGTGGCATTAGACTTGAGGACGTCCAAACTTGTTATTATTCAAACTTTATGTTTTCAATGTACTTTGGGACCTCTTTTGTAAAAACTCTAATGAATAATAAATGATAACTTATCTTTCAAAAACGTCTCTTTTGTGTCATTTTCTATTATTGTAACTATGATTCATGAAGTAATA
>BQNB010122177.1:4848-18795 GCA_026074375.1 Tanacetum coccineum
CCAAAATCATTGAAAAGTTCAATCAAAGTGTTTGATATAAATATCAAAAGATTTACACTTTGAGAGTTTTTCATCATCACTAAAAGCTCCCCCTTAACATGTGCATCGTAATCGTAGTACATGCTAAGTGTGGAGTGCATTGAGTCCATTTTATTCAATCATATTTCAATACAAATTAGATGCAGTTTAATCACATTTTCTCCCCTTATCCAAAATGTTAATCCCTTGATGTTTTGGATATCAATTGATTAAACGTTCAAAATCTATAAGGAACATTTTAATGCTCCCCCTAAATTTATGAGGGTATATAAGACAGTGCTGAGTATAATTATTTGAAATTTTT
The DNA here is from genome assembly GCA_026074375.1 of Tanacetum coccineum. Lineage (NCBI taxonomy): Eukaryota > Viridiplantae > Streptophyta > Magnoliopsida > Asterales > Asteraceae > Tanacetum > Tanacetum coccineum. The sequence goes on from BQNB010122177.1 coordinate 5,192, forward strand.
TCAATTTACTAAGAAAATTTTGAAAATTTTGTACTCGAGCACTCCTTATTATCACCATAATGTCTACACTACATATATACAAATTCATAAGTTTTTATTATTCACAAGGAATGACCTGTTATGATGAGGACATCATGTGATAAATCATATGGTCCTTTGTAGCAGCTGAAAGTCACCCTCATACGGTCTCCCACCAACAAATTTCTCCAGACTTCGCATAATCCTCTTGGTCTTTAGCTGTTTATCAATTGCCTGGATCATAGCTGCTGCTTTATCTCTATCACTTTGTCTCCAGATAGTCTGTGGTAGATACTTCATCCGAATTCCCTTTAGACGATCATTAAGAGCAGTCCGAACATCATTGAGTGTACCGTCACTAAACTTGTGTAGTTCATCAATACGCATCAATCTGTTCTTCTTCTGACTTTGTTCCTGGAAATGATCCTCTGTAGGATTGGAGTATGCTGAATAAGCTTCCCTTTGTTTAAGATCTGATTTGTACGTATCCGGCTTTGTGAGGTTGAACTTCTTTTGGTAACTTTTGACACCTAATTGAAGATCTTCCACATGCCTTTGAATGACAATGCTTCTTGTAAACATTCGCAAGGAGATATTAAAAGCAATGCATTCTTCAACAGTGAGATTTGTCAAGTTGCGTTGAATAAGAAGAAGTAGCATGTCTTCGATGTCTTGAATACAAAGCCTTTTGAAATCGCCTTCTTTGAATTTATGCAGCTTGTCATCATCTCTACAAACAGTGATCCAATCCAGATGCTTGTAATTATGCCATTCGACAATTTCTAGCTTTATGACAACAATGATTATGTGTTTGGAGTAGACATCACAAGCAGATTCCCTGTTAACCGCAAATCCATAGAATTGTTATTGTTTTCGCCCCTAATGTGAGATTCCCCAGAGTGCATGTTTATCATAGCTAACCGGCACTTGACTCCACATTCTGTTAGGGACCAAATCTTTAATCCATTTGATATGCCCGTAATCTGCAACCTTGGTCTTCATCACTGAAGTTGTATATTTTCGGCTTGAGACACCACCACTTAGATATTCAAGGTCGTTGTTGATGAAGTGATCAAAAGGAATGACTTGACGACCTCGGGAATTAGGTATCAATGCTAGTGGCTTTTGTAGATCATGTGGATATTGCTGGCCTTCAGGGTTGATCCAGTCTAATTGATCAGTGGTTGCCTTGTAAACTTCTTCTAAGAAATATTCAAGTTCTACCAGACTCTTGCATGATCCTTTCATCAGCTCGAATGTTGGACCAGCTAATAATTTAGGAGTTAGAGTATCAACTCTAAGCCGGTTCATCACGAATGCTGAGAAGTCAAGGGGAGTGTCCATCAACTCATTAAACGACTCATGTGGATCTTCCATCTGGGCCAAAGAGCTTAGCCAAGGTTGAACAGGTCTATAAGCCTCAGGCAAAGTCTTATTCCAATCACGATCGAGAGTAGGGGGTTTGCTGGTTTCTGAAACCAATCAGGAAACTGAGAGGTCTCTTTATTGGATTGATCTTCAGTAACTCTTATTTTGAACTCCTGATGTGCGGGTTCTTCCAAATCTTTGGCAGTGTGCATTGGCTCCTCTGCTTGAGCAGATTCGTCAGCAGACTTATAATAAGATTTGGACCCTTCGGTTGACTTGCCAGTTGTCTTGGAGGTCTTTTCCTTTGGTGCACTGGTAGACTCTGGTTCTTTTCCAGCTCTTCTTCTCTTGAACCCTCGATTTGATCTAGCAGAGGGTTCTTCGTCTTTATCCTCGTCATCTCTACGTCTTTTAAACGAAACATTATCTCCATAAGTGTCAAGTATGAGCTTGTCACTTTCATAAGCGTCAACCAGTGCTTTGTAGAGATTCTTTTGTTCATCAAATCTGTGGATTGACTTATTACGCTCCATCTTGTCTATGAGAATCTTCTTCATCTCTAATTCAGATAGGTTGGCGGCTACAGCATGAGATGTCTTAGATTTATTGGATGAACGAGTCAGAACCTCAGCTTCGAGTTGTTCATTGATAGTCTTCTCAATTTTTTGGCAAAATCTTAGAGACTTGAGCTTTAACTTGTTCCTTGACTTGATCCTTGATTATTTTCTTAATGTTATCATCAAGTTTATTGATGAAGTCTGCATTTTTAGCTTGGGCTTCATCTCTGAGTCTTTTAGATTGTAACTGAATAGCTATTTTGACGGCTTCATGCATCTTGTTGGCAAGGTACGCATCAAAAATGCCAGGAATTAAAGAAACTGCTGTAACAAATTGATTCGTTTGATTGAAATCTGAGAAGTTGTTTTCCAAAGTTTTTAGTCGATGGTCAAACCCGAATAAAGAGCCAAAGTTGGGAAGATCTTATAGTGAGGAGCTTGGAACAGTTGGTGGTGTAGGAACTGGTGTTTGTTGCAGATGTATGATGAGATGAGTGGGTGGTGGAGGAAGAGTTGTTGCAGATAACAGAGTTGGCTCAGCAAAAGTAGTAACCGGAACATCTACTAGTGAAGTTAACTCAGTGTTTAGATTAAATAAAGAGTCAATACATGTGTCTGGACTGGGGTTGAGCATGTTTGAAACGAAGCCAGATGACACAAAAAAACTCTGTTGTTGACCTTCTAGATTGACCAAAGTTATGATCACATGACTGCGTTCTATTACTTGAGTAGTTTAAATGATAGTGCGTGGAGCATCTGTCATTTCAGTATCTCTTCCCTCCAGATTAACGTTCACGTCCTTGTATAATGCATCCACTTCTGCTTCTTCATTTGTCTTTTCTTTATTCATTTTATCTCCCTCAACATTTGCATCTTGAATTTCTTCATCACTATCTTCATTATCAGTGGATTCAACATGGGAAGGTGCTTGAACCTGATGATTAAAGATATCTTCTTCTTTATCTTCTTCATTATGAGTGGAAAACTTAGGATGAAAAAAGTCATCACCATCGTTGTCTAAATCAGTTTGCTCATCATCATCACCTTGTTCTTCATCATCATGTTCATCATATTCCTGTCCATCATTGTCTTGATTATCAACATCGTCATTATCATCATCATTGTCATCATCATTGATAAGTGTAAAATACACATATCTGTTTATGCCTAAAAATAACCCAATTAAACCTAAAACAGTCCAAAAATGGCAAAAATATGCGTGTATTTGTGTTTTGTGTATGCAGGTACGGATAAGTCAATAATCACAAGAAAACAGTCAAAATCAAGCAAACACGAACACGAGAATCAGAAGAGTACAAAGCCGAAGCCAAGCCAAAGCCAAATCCTTATTCACTTTCCTCTCATAACAAACCACAAGGGCCAATCTTGCAATTTCCAAAAGTTATTTATAAAAGATATAAAAGTCAAGGACCAAATGTGTAAGCTTCCCAAAGATCAACAGTTTTAACTGTCGAAGAAGGGGCGGGAAACACATTTACTATTCACCCATCTTCCCCGATTGTCACAATTACGCAAACCCATACTCCAACAGTTTTAACTGTCGAAGAAGGGGCGGGAAACACATTTACTATTCACCCATCTTCCCCGATTTCACTCCCATGGTAAAACAAGGGGCAAATCAAAATTAGAGGGTGCGTTGGTCAATTCAAGGGAGCTCAAGCACAAATGCAAGGACAAATTAGTCTAATCAAGGGGATACTTAAGCCCTCTCTCAAGAAGAGCCACGTCAACAATGGTGAAAGCACAAATTTAAGTGGGTTTTGGTGCTAAAACACTCACAAAACTAGCACAAACGTCACATCAAGGGAATGACACGCTGGCAATCCTCAGGTGTCCACAAAGTGATCTAACGGCTCAAAATTTAGCCCCAATGATTGAAGAATTGATTGGCCAGGATTAAAAGTTTGGAGAGCAAGGAAAGAGGGCCTAGAAGCTTCAGCTTGGCACTATAAATAGGCCTCATTCTCACACACAGCAGAAGGGTCTTTTGAGTCGTCTTTTCTTTTTATCTAGTTTTTAGTAATTTAGTCCAGCTTAAATTCGTGTTTTTCTTAAATGTAATTTTCCTTTTCTGGTAATGTAATTCAGCTTTCAATTAATGAAATTCAGTTTTTAGTATTCTAAATCTCGTTTTCTAAGCTCTCATGTTAAGTCATATTGTCTCAATAAGTTACTAAGCTCATATTAAGCTCTTTCAGTCTATAAGCTGAAATAGAGCTGTTTGAATTCAGTTTTAATCTTATCTAAACCTTAAATCAGTTTGCATTAACCGTTAGCACTTTTGAACCAAAGAACATCAAAGAAGCTATGGCTGATCATAGTTGGATTGAGTCCATGCAAGATGAGTTGAATCAATTTGAAAGACTTCAAGTTTGGGAATTGGTTCCACGACCAGAAGGAAAGAATGTTATTGCTCTCAAATGGATTTGGAAGAAATAAGTGTGAAGTCAGAAAATAATTGTGGTTCGTAACAAATCTCGGTCTAGGTGCTAAAGGTTATAAAGCAAGAAAAGGCATTGAATTTGAGAGTCCAGTCTCCTGTTGCACGTCTTGAGTCTGTTCTGATGTCAATGCTTTTTGTTGTTCATATGAATATCACAATCTTTCCAAATGGGATGTCAACGGCTTTTCTCAATGTTCATTATGAAAGAAGAAGTTTATGTCATCCAACCTTAATTGTTTTAATTGAATCTGAATTTACTCCAAATCACATCTACAGGTTGAAAAAAGCTCTATACGGTCTTAAGCAAGCACCTCGTGCATGGTATGACAAACTGTCTTCTTTTCGCTAATTGAACACGGGTTCAATAAAGGTATAATTGACCCAACTTTTATTTACTAGACGTCATGTGAGGGGAGACAAATTATTGTTCAAGTAAAGTTCATGACATTATTTTTGGGATCAACAAAATCCAATTTTTAAAAAGATTTGCAAACTTAATGAAAAACCAATTTTGAAATGTCGATGATGGTGAACAAAGTTCTTTCATCGACTTCAAAGATTCATCAACTCCCCCGTGTCATATTCAAAAGTCAACACAATATCAATAGATATGTTAAAGAAACATGGACTAGATGAATGTGTCTCCATGATCACACATAGTGGCATAGCGAGACTGGATAGCTGATTTAAAAGGCACTCCCTATTGACTGAACAAACGACTATCGACGAGAATGATAGGAGGCTTATGTATCTACAGCAGTCGAACCAGACATAGCCTTTGCATACTTTTTGTATGTGCACGATATCAAAGGCACAACCTACGGTCCAAACACCTCAAAGAGGTCAAACGGAATTCTTCGGTACCGAAGACAGTCCAATAACAAGGGATTATGGTATCCAAAGGATTTTGGTTTTGAACTAATTAGCCTATTTCAGATGGTGAACCATGCATGGTTGTAACGATTATTTTAAAAGCACATCAAGGAGGTTGCAATTTTTAGGGTGGAAAGCTTCGTAATTGATAATGTTTCAAAGAAACAAGAATGTATGCGATTGTCTACTGCATAACTTGAATATGTTTTCATTGACTGCATGCTGCTCCAGTGTATAAGATGTGTACTCAACTGCTAACTATGGAATTAAAAACAATCGGATTCTTATGTTATCGGATTCAAGAATGCCATTGTTATATCAAGCAATCCAGTCCAACATTCTAAGACAAAGCACATTACACAAGTTATCATATTATAAAGAACACGTTGACAGGGAACAGTGGAAAATTTTACTTTGTCGGAATAGATACCACAATCGATCTATTTCAAGCCTCTCCAAAAGAACACTTTGAGTATCTAGTTCATCGCATTGGTATGAGATTATGACTCCACACAGTTTGAAAGTCTGACATAAGTCATCTTCGTGAAAAGTTCAAACTCACAATCATTGTACATAAATATTCAAAAATAAAAAAAGATTTGACACATTTTTCTTATTAAAAACAAAAAACATAATTTAAAAGAATACAATATTTTGTTTCATGATTTCAAGTTGCGTATTAAAACCTTTTACATTGCAAGAATACGAAATCATGATCCAAGGGTAGTTCTACAATTTTTCATTCACTAACCATCTTTTAGATAATAAACTATCATGTTGAACTAATTTGGAATTTTTACTTTTCGAGGTGGGAGTATAGAGTTGTAAAAAGTAACAATATCATGTTGGACTATGAATATTACCATAATTGTTATTTCAAAGGGGGGGTGTTTGAAAGATTCATTGTTTAAGGGGGAGTTTGTGTAAATTTCACAAACAAAAAAATATGAATGCTGTAAGTACATGAACTCAATGTGAAAAATTTCATAGTTTCGGTAAAAGTTAAAGTTACAGGGACTGTAAATGTCAATTGTTCCAAACTGTTTTCGTGGCTATATAAAGGAATTTACTTTTCATTTATACTTTTCTTGTTTAGACCGAATCTGTTACCGAGTTTGGAGTATAAATCTGTTTCTATCTCTCCGAAGATCATTACAACGATTGCAATTTTTTCTTCATTTCTTACTCAAACGTAAGTAGATAATAATGTCTATAGGTGTTTTTGTAGTAATTTGGGATACCCATTTTGAACTCGTAACGATGAAGTTTACCGAGTTTGTGTTATGATATCGAATCTGTTATTTTACCGAGTTTAGTTCTTTGTACACAGGTTATAATCGGTCAATGATTTAAACACTTAGATGATATTGAGTTTATGGTAACAAAAGTGAATATTTTTGAAACTTCAGTAAAGTCAATTGACAAAATCGGCAATGGTCAACTCGTTAGTCAACAAGGTCAAAACTCAGTAAAGCTTAATATGAAAATTCAATTTTATCATTGTTTGTGGTTTTGTGAAATCGTTTTGTATATGTAAAAAGTTGGTTTGCTCATGATTTGTAATGCTTAATGGGTGAAAGTCTGTGAAAAACAAAACGATCAGTTTTCAAGTGTGCTGAAAATCTGACCAATAATTTTAGAAAAGAAACATTTTCTGAATTCTATGCTATGAATCATATAACTGTCTAATTCGTAAATGTTTAAGTGACCTAAAGTCATGTCCGTTTTGACCGTTTCGCATTGACAGAATGTAGGAGTGAGTGACTTAGTGATTTATTTATTTATTGAATTAGATGTGGTTTGTAGACATGTTTAGAGCGTTCATAACAAAAGTAGAAGGAATCAAAGTTTTTATAAATTGAATATGTTAATTTCAAATCTCAATTGTTTAAGTGGACTAAGTCATGTCCGGCTACGGCCGTTTTCTGCAATGAACAGAATGAGGAGTGAGTGACTTAGTGTCCATTCAGTTGTAAGTTTGTGATTACATTATTCAATTTATCAACATCATGAAAAGTTTTGTCACGTGATTTTTGAAAAAGTTATCAAAATCTGTTATTGTGTCAAAATGATACTCTTTCTTAAACAATTATTAATAATTTTAAGGTATTTCTCTTGAATTTTTCAAACTGTGTCTTGATCAAATCAAAAGAGAAATCTCATCTTTTGAGAGAGTAATCATGTTACAAAGAAATTTCTAGTGAGGATATTCTAAAAACAGAAAGAGAGAGCTAAATCCATACGCGAAAAAGCAAATCAAAAGTGTGTTCGAAAAGAAATGTGCCCATCAACACAAAATGGTAAATCAAAAGAATTGATTCGAATAAAGCGTAGGCATATGCTAGAAAAAGAAAGAACGAGCACATGAGAAAGAAACTGATCAAAGATATGTTCAAAAAGAATTGCCAGAACATATAAAAACAGACAGAGAGGGAAAAGACAAAAATGTCCAAAGAATTATTTGTTTCTTAACACCTCAATTGTATTCATACAGTATAACATACATGCACAACACACATGCATTCTGATGTTCAACCAGATGACTGTGTCCTCCAAAAAAGCGATATACCTTATGGATGCAACAAGAAGGTTGATTTGGAGATGTGCAATTTCCATCAGAGAGCAAGTTCAGATGAATATTATTAAGAATCATCCAATACGATTCAGTATGCACTTCACATTTGTACCTTGGTTTTATATGGCACATCGGGCATACTTTTAAAGAAACGGATCAAAAGAATCGACTCAAGATCTGCTGGCTAGAACAGATCTACATAACTCTAGATGACTTCAGAACAATCTACATCTCCATAAGCAAATGATAATCAATCATGCTTCGTTTGTGCAACCACCATCATTCTCTGATATGGTTCCATTTTAGAAACAAGTGTTGGGATTTACAATGGATCTCAAGACTGTTTCTAATTTCAAGATATCTGTTCTTCTACAGCCTTGGCAGACGTTATGCAAGATATTCTCCAATGCTTAACACAAGAGTTTACGGGATGGAGCGCGGAGACCGCCAAGAGTCGAGGGCGGGAGAATGCAAAATGTTTTATACGCTTTTTCAATACATTCATGTGGATTTATGGCAGATTTAATGTGGGAAGGCATTACTATTCGCTTCAACATCCTGCCACATCGATTCTATACCTACGAATTACGAAGATCATCACAGACATTATATGACTATCTTCCTGACAATTACAAGACGTGCTCGAGATGCTTATCACAATCTTCAAGATGATGATATTATGAAGAATATCTTTAATTCAGGAAGAAACAAGAACAAGGTTGGGATGCGGATACCAGCATGAATGATCACAGATGAGATAAAGCTTACAGAGCATTATAAGATGTATGCAGAGGTGTTTGGGCTAGATGTTCCTCTGACTCAATCACAGCCGACTGAGTTCTAACTCCAGGGAACGTCATATGACACCAACGTCCCCTAGGTCACATAACCCTGCTAGGGAGACAGCTGATGTCCAGTGTTCCACAATGATCAACTGGATTCCATTTTGATTACCGTCAAGGCAATCTGCACGACTAACACCACCTGGTCCAGTGCCATCAGTAGAAAAAGCTGATGAGATGATTTTACAAGACATGATTCAAGTAAGTCTTGCTGAGCACAAGAGTCGTGAAGATCAAGAAGTAAGAGAAAATGTGGCACTAGTATACGAACACTTGGCAGCTGAGGAGATTAAGAAGCTTGTTGAAAATCCTGAGAATGTTGATGATAGTTTACCCCCTAGGCATGATGACACATCTATTCCCGGCACTAGGGTTAGAGCCCAGAGTGCTAAGGAAAAGTCCCGAGGTGTAGATTGCAGATAAAGAACTCTAATGGTAATTTGCCAATATTGTTACACCTGGTAAATGTTGATGATGAAAAAGTATGAAATACCTGATGAAGTGCTGAATAAAGGAGAAGAGAGTCAAGTGAGAGAATGTATAGGAGACTAGATTTCACTATTTTCCCCTCACTCCAACTAGATAACCGAGGATCACTCTGATCCTTTAGTTATCTACTGATACCGAGAAACTCCAGGAATTGACGGATACTCATTCTACCCATCATCAGTTCATCTAACAAAGTTAACACAAACTACTCGTTCTTCTATTAATGATCAAGCAAAACCCAATCGATTCAAGATATCAGAGTTTCTTCATGAATACAGGGACGATATGGGTTACTTATTTGCACATCTCAAGAAAAGGTTCATGTCACGGACATCAAGTGACCAACTTGCTGATAATCTTCATGATGTCATGATGGAAATGCTACCCTCGTTGGTGAAAGAGAAAGTAACGGAGAAAGTTAAAAAGGAAGTTCCTGTGCAAGTTTGAGATCAAGTATCCCTGTTGTAACCTGCGAAAGGGTTGATTCTGGAAAGGAAAACGACTACAGAAGAGACGGAAAGATTAATCTCTAAAGCTATCTTGAAAGAACGTAGGCGTATGCAGGAACAGATATCATCACAGATTCAAAATGCAATTGACAATGCTATTCCTTCTTAGTTGATGCTTTATGGATACGCGGCTATATGTAGGTCATATCTCATGACATCCGGCACAAGTTCAATCATCATTGTTCCAGAACACCCAACATCAATAGTACATTGCTATGCAGGCTATCCACTGTTTCAACAACAAGGACGATAGCAAATCTGGTTGGATCCATCGGATGAAGTTTCAGAGACTCAGGTATAACAAACTGCATGTAGATTTTCTGCCGTTCGCAAAACGAGATCAGGACGATCCTCTGCTGATGCTCATCCTGAGGTGGGGAGAATAAAATGCAAAAGGCAAAGAATCATTATAAAGCATATGTATCTTGAATCAATCGTCTGGCACAAGTTAATATATGAGGAACCAAGTCCTTCTACTTCAATGTAATCAAGAACAAGATGAAGAATTTGATTTCTGGACCAAAAAACAAAAAGAAAAAAAAAAAAAAAAAAAAAAAAAAAAAAAAAAAAATAAAAAAAAAATAATCTATGCTTCTGATAGATGAGAATTCCAACTAAGAAAGTAACACAAGACATCATGAAGAGATATCTGTTGACAATTGATGAAGCAAAGTTAAGAAGATGGCGGATATGATGCCTAAGACATAGATGTACTTCAGGGAGATGAACATCAGTACAGCTTGATACAGATTGAAGAATTCTTGCAAGTGACATTGTTTTGGGAAAGCATAAAAGGAAATTCCTTGTCTCTCCGCATCCACACACCATTAAGTATCAAAGCATTCAAAGAGATCCTGAAGCTCCAGCACTATCTCTGATCAATTAAGACCTTTTGTACTTGAAGAAAGGAAATTCAGGTCCTAAGAAGATCGTTTTGTCACTTCATAAATTTCCAGTAACGGACTTTCATATGGGTTAATAAGTGTATAAAGAAGTTTAATCCTTATGCAAGATATGGTGTTGAAAACTGGAAGAATCCTCATGCAAAGATCTTTTACATAAGGAGACAGAAAGAACCTGGAAACCGAATGAAGAGATCTATTTCAAAACTCTCAGATCATTTTTTCAAGTCATCAAAACATTCTGGGAATTAGGTCTAACATAATTTATCACAGAATGTGCAAGAAAGTCTAATGATTGCGATAGTGTCAATAACCGAGCCAGATTACAAGAATCTCAATAAGAATGACATTGAAGACATGTATCTGTTAATCATGAATAACAAGGTACCTGATTATGCTAATACAGGATTGTTATGGTCTCTATCAGTGTTCATCAGGAGTTCGGTGATATAGGAAAGAGTGCTGGGATTTTCAACTTGGAATCGAAAAGCTATCACAGAAATTAAATCACACTAGCACCAACAATTACATTCCCAGGAATTGAAATAATATGGATGTGATTTCTAGTTGTCTATGAAGCCAGTACATGAAGCATTAACACGTAATAAGCAAGAAAGAAAAAGGTTATGAGACCTTCAAGATACATAAGTTTTGAGATGCAACACTGAAAAGAACGCTTGAAGGTCTAAAAAGTTATTATAATGATGTCAAGTATGGCTATGTGCAAAAAGAAATCATAAATGATGAAGTTGAGTTTCTTAAGTTGTTTAAAGAAGAGATTGAAGTTCGATTGAATTATCGAGATCAAATGAGAAGATGGGAGATGTACGTGAATGGAAGACCACTTGGACCAAGGAGGGAACGCCCAGAATAATTGACCCTTAGGGGGAGATTTGTTTAGGTTTATGAAAGTGTCAATAGGAGCTTGGAACAGTTGCTGGTGTGGGAACTAGTGTTTGTTGCAGATGTGTGATGAGAGGAGTGGGTGGTGGAGGAAGAATTGTTACAGACAAAAGAGGTGGCTCAGCAATAGTAGTAACCGGAAAATCTACCAGAGAAGTTGAATCATTGTTAAGATTAAAAATAGAGTCAGTAATTGTATCTGGACTGGGGTTGAGCATGTTAGAAACGAAGCCAGACGACACAGAAGAACTATGTTGTTGACCTTCAAGATTAACCGGAGTTATAATCACATGAGTGTCTTCTATTACTTGAGTAGTTTGAATGATAGTACGTGGAGCATCTGTCATTACAGTATCTCTTACCTCCAGATTAACGTTCACGTCCCTATATAATGCATTCGCTTCGTCCTCTTCATTTGTCTCTTCTTCATCCAGTTCTTATCCCTCAACATTATCACCTTGAATTTCTTCATCATTGTCTTCATCATCAGTAGATTCAACACGAGAAGGTGTTTTAACCCTAGGATCAAAGCTATCTTCTTTTTTATCTTCTTCATCATGAGTGGAAAACTTGGGATGAACAAAGTCATCACCATCGTTGTCTGAATCAGTTTGCTCATTATCATCATCTTGATTTTCTTCATCTTGTACATCATATTCCTGGCCATCATCATCTTGATTATCAGCATCATCATCATCATCATCATCATTTTCGCTTTCTTTATCATTATCTTCATCAGAACTGGATTTCCAAGAAATCTACTCATCATCAGAACCATATGTAGGTACATCATGAACCCCTGGTTTAATACCAATTCCTTCATTTTCACCTGATCCGCTGGCGTGGGAGCTATGGAATTGAGTCAAGGTTCTTTTTGTGACAATTATCATTTGTTCTTCCTCCGTCAATGCCACTTCTGATAGAGTCTCCAATCCTTGAGTAGGTAGCTTCTTCTTACTTGGTTTAGTCACCTTAGCAGTTGCTTTGAGTCTTTTACCTTGAGGAGCTTTTAGTGCTTTATCAGATCTAGCTTGCTTCTTCTTGACACTTGATTTTGTTTTTGGAGGTTCAGCTCCTGAAGCAATGGCATAGTATTCTTTGTAGGATTCAGAATCTTTGATGGCTTCATTCGTCAATTCATTAGGCAAAATGGCACCATATAGTTGTGTGTCCTCATTCTTAGAGACAACCTTTATCGTGGTGAACATGTAGTCATCCCTGGCAAAGTGCCAAATTACCTTGTTCCTTCTTGGAATAGATTGATCCTTAGTCATGAAGAAGTTGATGATGACCTTGGTGAAGCGAGGGAGGTACATCTCATTACTCCTCTTGACATTCTTGTTCTCTACTTGATAAACAAAGTCCGCCCACAAAAGGTAGGCATAGTCGACATTCTTCTTATGGTACATGCCCCAAAGGATTTAAGCTTGAGATAGTCGAAGACTGTCATATCTAGTACTTTTACCACTCAAACATTTGTTGATAACCATAGCAAATGATCTCCAGGGTTGATGCAGCTTGTTGACATTGACATCGGTGATCACCTTTATCTCTCTACTATGACCAAGATCTCTGAGAAACATGATAATTTCCTCTTCAAAGGGTAGTTCCTCGAATTGCTGATCAGGGAGTTTAGGGTATATTGGAAGCATTTCTCTAAAGTACTCAAGATTCACAATATGTTTCTTATTGTTCATCTTGAAACAAATCGAGTGGTGATGAACTATAGCAGTGGCCCAAAACTCTTGCATGTATATTTCTAGAACATCCGTTGTGATCTGGAATGCCTTGTAAAAGGGAGTGAGTTTCAAAACATCATATACCACTTGAAGAGTTGCTTCTTTGGAGTTGAGGTCTGAGCTTAGTCAAAGATTACTTTTTCCAATCTTGAGTCGGTTGGCAGGAGCGACTAAAGCGTCATCCAATGCAATTTGTTGATCTCTTGTGATGTCCATGGTTCTGCTTAAGAAAGAATCAATACAGTTTTTATATAACCAAGTTTATATATAACTATATAGACCTTTTATGTGAAAATTTTCATTTAGTATTAGGACCTCTAAGACTTTTAGCACTTAAAAAGATATATTCCTTTGAATGGCAACTT
>BQNB010122178.1:0-19875 GCA_026074375.1 Tanacetum coccineum
TAGAACATAGACTTGACATATTAGGATGTTTACATGATATAAAAATAGTTATAGTTGGCATTGGTTGTTGCGTGAGCTCATTTAGTTTGCTATAAGTTACGTTACATAATTGAAATGAAATAAAGCAAAAAAATTTCCCATGAAAATGATTCTTATATATATCATGAGTGTAAATTACATTGGTTAAATTTGTGAGTTGTTATAGTCTTCCCCCTAAAAGAAATCTCATCCTGAGATTCAGTTAGATGCAGGAGTGGTGTTTGAGAATTGATGGGGATACTTAGCATGGATTTGATCTTCACATTCTCATGTAACTTCTGGTCCTCTGTTAGAGTTCCATCTTACTTTGACTATAGGGATACGACTTTGCATTAGTTGTTTGATTTCTCAATTCATGATTTCTATCGGTTCTTCCATAAAGCTAAGCTTATCCTCAAGCTGAAGTTCTTTCATTGGAATGATGAGGGATTCGTCAAATTAGCATTTCTTTAGATTAGAAACGTGGAAAGTACTGTGGATATTACTGAGCTCTTCAGGAAGCTCAAGTGTATATGCCACTAGACCGGCCCTTTTAAGGATCTTAAATGGTCTAATGTACCGGGGGTTAAGCTTTCCTCGCTTTTCGAATCGGATGACACCTTTCCAAGGTGAGACTTTTAACATAACACGATCTCCGACATGGAATTCCAAAGGCTTTTACCTTATATTGGCATAACTTCTTTGTCAGCCTCTTGTAGCTTGCAAGCGTTGTCGAATTTGTACTATCTTTTTTGTGGTTTCATGGATTATCTCTGGTCCCGTGAGTTGAACATCTCCAACTTCGGCCTAGCAGACATGTGATCTACACTCTCGACCATAAAGTGCCTCAAATGGTGCTGCCTTAACACTGGCATGGTAACTGTTATTGTAAGAAAATTTTACCAATGGTAGGTGTCTTTCCCATCTTTTTCCAAAATCTATAACATAGGCTCGAAGCATATCTTTGAGTGTTTGGATGGTTCTTTCACTTTTTCTATCGATTTCGGGATGATATGTCATACTTATGTCTAATTGAGTACCCAAAGCACTCTACATTAACTGCCAGAATCTGGATGTAAAATGACTGTCATGATCCAACATGATGGATATCGGCACTTCATGCTGTGAAACTATTTCCTTTATATACAACCTTGTAAGGGTTTCCATACTATCTGTTTCTCTGGTAGGGATAAAATGTGCTGATTTGGTAAGACGGTCTACAATGAACCAAATTGTGTCATGTCTGCTTAATGTTTTGGGTAGTTTTGTAATGAAGTCCATCATTATTTTCCCATTTCCCTGTAGAAATCTCTGGTTGTATCAGTAAACCGGATGGCTTTTGACATTCTGCTTTAACTTTAGAGCATGTTAAACACTTGCCAACATACTCAACGATGATTGCCTTCATATTAGGCCACCAATAGAGTTTCTTTAGATCCTAATACATCTTGTCAGAACATGGGTGAATAGAATACTTTGATTTATGGAATTCATGCATGATTAAGTCTCTCAAATTACCAAAGAGTGGTAACCAACTTCGATTCTTGATACATCGGGTTCCATCAGGACGTACTTCAAATGCTTTGTCCATTCCTCGTAGGTTCTCAGCTTTGATGTTTTCTTCTTTAATTGCCTCAATTTAGGCTTCGAGGATTTGTGATGGTAATTTTAGGTGAAGAGTCATGACTAATGATCTAACTCAGAGTGGTTTGGTTTGTTCCTTCCGGCTTAAGGCATCTGCTACAACATTTGCCTTTCTAGGATGGTAGTGAACCCCACAATTGTAATCTGAAGCAATTCTAACCAACGACGTTATCTCATGTTCAACTCTTTCTGATTAAGGATATGCTAAAGACTTTTATGATCAGTGAACACAGTACATTTTGTGCCATACAGGTAGTGTGTCCAGATTTTAAGAGCGAACACAACTACTCTTAATTCAAGATTATGTGTGGTATAGTTTTCTTCATTAGGCTTAAGTTGTCGGGATGCATATGCAATAACCTTTTCTCTTTGCATTAACACCGCTCTTAGACCTTAGATTGATGCATCACAATAAATGACAAAGTCATCGTTTCCTTCTGGTAATGCTAAGATTAGAGCTTCACATAATTTTTGTTTTAGCAGTTAAAAAGCTGACTCTTGGTTTTCTCCCTAGATATACTTCTTATTTTTCTGGGTTAATTCAGTCAAAGACTTTGCAATCTTCGAAAAACCTTTGATAAATCTCCGATAGTAGCCAGAGAGTCCTAAGAATTGGCGTACTTCTGTGGGTGTGGTAGGAGATGCCCAATTCTTAACTGCTTCAATCTTAGCGGGGTCAGCGTGGATTCCTTGACTGTCAATCATGTGCCTAAGAAACTGCACGATATTGATCCGGAAATCACATTTGGAGAACTTGGCATACAATTTCTCTTTTCTAAATAATTCTAAAATTATCCTCAGGTGATTTGCATGTTCTTCTTTATTACGAGAGTAGATGAGAATATCATCGATGAACACTATCACAAATTTATCCAAGTATGGTTTGCACATACGGTTCATGAGGTCCATGAACACAGCAGGTGCGTTGGTTAAACCAAATGGCATCACATGGAATTCATAGTGTCCGTATCTCATTCTGAAAGCAGTCTTGGGAATATCTTCATCTCTGACTCTCAGTTGGTGATAGCCTGATCTTAAGTTGATCTTCGAGTAAACACTCAAACCTTAAAGTTGGTCGAATAAGTCATCGATCCTGGGTAATGGGTAACGATTCTTTACGGTGAGTTTATTCAACTCTCGGTAATCGATACACATTCTGAAAGATTCGTCTTTCTTTTTAACAAATAAGAAAGGAGCTCCCCAGGGCAAAGTACTTAGTCGGATAAAACCTTGGTCTGCTAACTCTTGTAGTTGATTAGATAGTTTATGCATTTCTAAAAGAGCTAATCTGTAAGGTTCTCGGGCTACTGGTGTCGCTCCTAGTATTAAATCGATTTGGAATTCTACTTGGCAAACTAGAGGAAGGCCATGTAGATCTTTAGGAAAAACTTTTGGAAATTCCTTGACCACTGGTATGTCTTTTAGTCGTTTTTCGTCTGACTTCTTCTCCATTACTTAGGCTATCAAAATTTGAAATCCCCTAGATATATACCTTTTGGTTTTAATACAGGATACGAGGCTTAGTCGGGTTTTACTTCGATCACCTAGGATGATTAAAGTTTCACCGTCGATTGAGATGTGGATGACTTTCTCATCACAGATAATTCTAGCATGATACTTGGATAACCAATCCATACCAATGACCACGTCGAAACTACCGAGTTTAATCAACATGAGATCAATTTTGAAAGGTTGGTTTAGCAAAATCAGGGTGCAACCCTGGATAACGGTATTAGTGCCTACTAGGTTTCCATCGGCCATTTCAATGTCGTAGGTGGTATCTAGTGTAATTGGTGGGATATTGAGCATATAAGCAAGAGATATGGATACAAAACTTTTATCGGCTCCTGAATCAAATAATACTCTAGCTTGATGTTGGTTTAGAAGGAACGTACCTGTGACTATGTTCGGGTCTTGATGAGCGTTCTTGTCCCTCAGCAAGTATGCGCTCCCATAGGCACTGTTGTTTGCTTTTGGGCACTGGTTCTTGTAATGTCCTTTCTCTCCACAAGCATGACAAGTTACTAACACTAGTTGCATGTTGCTTCCAGTGGCTGGCCCTTTGTTTCTACAGTTCCTGGTCAGATAACGCACCTTGTTGCAAGTCTGACACTTGACAGTGCAAGGTCCTGTATGATACAAGGTACATTTCTTACACAGGGGAAAGCTTCTAATATACCTACTATTTTCAGTTGGGGTGGCAGCATAAGCCCTGACGGTTTCTTACCTTCTATTCTATTATTGTTTGTAATCATTGTTGTGGTTGTTATTGTTGTTGTTGCGGTTGTTTTGGTAGTTGTTGTTGTTAAAGGTTCTTCTATCATCAAACTTTCGTTTGTGATCATTGGTTCCTTGCATAGAATTATGCTTTGTTACTTGATCCATTAACCTTTGAGTTATGGTAATGGCTTCCTTCAAAGTTTAAGGCTTTGAAGCGGTAACATTTCCTTCAATACTTCTGGGTAATCCCCCGATGAAGACTTCCATGAGTTTCTTAGAATTTAGCACCATAGTTAGACACAAAACTGCTAATTCCTGGAATCTTCTAAGGTAAGTCTTGAGATCATTTCCTTTTACAGTCAGATTGTAATATTCATCTTCTATTTTCTTGACCTCAGTTCGGGGACAATACTTCTTTATTAAGAGATTTTTAAATTCAGACCATGTGATCTTGTAGGCTTCCTTTATTCCAATAGGCTGGGCGAATGAATTCCACCAGGATAAAGCTTCTTTTGTTAGAGTGCCAGTAGCAAACTTCACTTTGAAATCCTCTATAATACCCCGTGTTTTAGGACAATGTACGACGTTAATAAATTTACCATTTATTTTTAGTATTGTACGCGTTTGTTTTTAATTGTAATCGATACGTTAACTCGCGTAAGCTAAAAGTTATCATTCAATGTAAACGGGCGTTAAACAATTAAAAGTTTATATCTAACAAGTGTTATATGATTATTTAGAGGATAATTATTAACTTTCTTCATCATATTTTTATTGGTTACGTAAAATGCTTACGTTTCACGATAAAATACGTTTAGGCATTCCCGAAAGTTCCAAAACCTAACTACGCCTAAACAAATACCCACGATTATACCCAATACTCAAATTAATAAATATAACAACATACATATGAGTATGTGGCCAAAATTCAAGTGCTAGGACCAAGTCTTACCTTGTTTGCAAGACTTGCCCTAAATATCTAGATATTACAAAATATCTAGGGAACCAAGTCTTACACCTTTGTAAGCACTTGGCTACTTGCACTATGAACCTTCCTAGTAAGTCCCTAACTAGATATTTTCACTATATAATGCCTAAGCTAGCAAGTAACACACACTTCTCTCATTTCCAAGGTGTAAACAAATCAAAACCTCTCTTTCTCTCCTCATCATAACCCACGGCCAAAAACACCCTCCAAACCAAATCCATTGCTTGATTTTCTATCATTATACAAGCATATACACATCATATCTAAGGTATTCTAAGAAGGTTTCAAGGGTTGGTTAAGCTTTGAAAGGGTTTTAACAAGTTATTGCAAGATTAGGGTTTCAAACCTAATCTAGGGTTTATAAGCTTGTAAGCTTTGGTTTTGAGTCTAAACACGGGTTTAGCATTCATTTCACATCTCATACATCATCCCTAAGGTCTTCCTAATTCCTTCATACTTTTATTTATTATGATTTTATGTGTTATATGTTAATTATGGCTAAATCACCACTAAGGACTTTTTAATATGTAAAATGAGTTTTCACTTATGTTTATGAATTTATGCACTTATTCTTATGTCATATGGTTATATATATCATGGAAAAATGAATGTAAAAGTATGTTAACATATGGTTTAAGTATAAACATGTTTAGGTTAAATTAGGGTTTTATAAGAACATCAGGAACTGACATACCAGCAGTGTTAGTAAGTAATCACGTGTTACAGGAACTTGCGTATCAATGAGACTTATTGAACACTAGCAGACCAACTAGCTGAAGAGAGGCTCATACATGTACATAGTTGCGAGTTCTCTTTTCTCATGTAGCGTCGTTGTGTGATATTTAGTATGTGAGTAATATTCACAAACTAAATCTAACAAGATCACAGAACGAACAACTGAGGAGAGTGTGTGACTTCACGTCATTGATATTAGCTGTGTGCACATGGAACTCGATCAGTCATCGCTCATAAAGAACATTTGGTCTACTGTACAATAAAGACTCACTGTTATATGCTGGAGGATATGGACATGACGACTTCTCTGATCGCTTTTTTGGAGAGTATACATGTGAGACTCAGGAGTTGATGATACATGTCCTGGTAGAGCATGTGATATAATATAGTGAGATGTGAGGCAACAATGTCGTGACTCATTTTAGAACACGAGGGACACGTAGTATGGATAGATTCACGAGACTATTGGATGGAATAAAGCAAAAATCTTTCCATGAAAATGGTTGCATCTAATTTAATAGATGAAAATTACACTGAGAAAAATTACATCTAATTTAATAGATGAATAATTACATAGAGGAAAATTGTAGGTTGTTATATTAAAGCAATCTATTAAGGGACACAACAGGTGTACACAAAAACCCATGACATGTGGACACTTATTTGTGCGCACTCATCGCCGCGAATAACAAAAATTTTAAAACAAAATATGAGTCAATAACTGAACCACTAACATTTTTCCGGGGCATTATGTTTAAAAATATCAGTCTTAAACGAAGAACATTTCTTTGGTAATGTTTGGCGCCCTCATGAACTCTTAATCGTTGGCTATGATAATTATAAATATACACATTTACGGACAAAAACGAAGTCGTTTTGACTTCGGGCCACCTGCTACAGTAACGGGCTCTCATTTTGGGCCAGGCCAATTTTAGTTTTTTTTTTTTAATTATTAATTTTTTTTTTTAAATTTGTATGCACAAAGTAGGAGGGAAAAAAAATATTACAAAAGTTTCGATTTATTCAGATAAAAAAATACACGCGAAAACATCTTCGATACCTAATAACTTTAAAATAATCGATATGGTCACAAATGTACAACCCATTATATTAAAAAAAAAACTCATATAGCAAAAAAAACAACACTTTAAACATGAAGTCCAACACATAAGCCATATTAAAAAAATTGTGGTCCAAAATCTGGCCCAAAGTAAAAAAAAATACAAAACGGTCCCTCAACTTTTAACTATTTACGATTTTCTTACACAAAAAATCCCGTAAAAAATTAACAAAAAAACACGTCAAGTTTTTATTGTTCACAATTTTTTTACATTCATCGGCCCAAATAAAAAGATATCGAACCGTCCCAAAAAAAGAAAATATTCGGGAAAAAATTAACCCGTCCCAACGCAAAAAAAATATTCCCGAATCGTACAAAAAAAGGAAATATCCGGGAAAAAATTGGCCCAAAGTAAAAAAAAATACAAAACGGACCCTTACCTTTTAACTATTTACGATTTTCTTACACAAAAATTCCCGTAAAAAATTTACAAAACCGTCCCAAAAAAAAAAATATTTGGGAAAAAATTAGTCTTTCCCAACGCAAATTTTTTTCCCCCGAATCATACAAAAAAAGAAAATATTAAAAATTAGCCCCGCCATAACACATCGCCCAAAAAAAAAACCCCCGAAACGTAAAAAAAAATTATTTGGAAAAAAATTAGCCCCGCCGCACGCGCGTAGTTCCTTTTGCTTGTTTTGCATAATTGTTCGGCAATAAACATCAATTTATTAATCGAATACACATGTTGGATACTTCAGGTAAAGTAGTAGCCAAATTTTTACCTGACATAAGCAACCAGAACTTAATTCGAGAAACGAACTTCAGCTATAATTTCGCAAGACTCTGTCTAAACAGCCAAACAAATTTGTAACAAAATCCCCTTCCAAGCACAACAAAATACCTTAATATCAATCTTTTTCACACCTCTCAAAGTAATGTTCAATTTCCAGATGCGGTATCCCGTATACCTTAAATAGAAAAAACAGAACAATTCATTTTTTTTTGTTAAGGCCGGAAATTTAAAATAACTAGCATATGTAGAAAAAACAATACAAAAAAATATGGGTGGGTATTTTTTAACAATCCTCCCATAGAGAAAACTTTACGACCACGATTATACACCAATTGAAAGCCACAAAAAATAATATTATCAAAGACCTCGGAAACTCTGTGGAAAACTCCTCAGAAAATGATCTAAGAAAAAATAAAAAAAATAAATATTCCTAATCCTCCATATAATGCCACCCGACGCTACGAAGAAAGTGCCCTCCAACAGTGACTATAGACTGAAGAGAATCTGATCGAAGAGAACCCGAAAGCATACATTCCTGAAACGTTTCCAACAGAAGGATCTAATTCCCACCACCTACAAATACGACGAAGAAATCCTGCTGCGCAAATCACACCGAAAAGAATATGATTAATCTCATCCTCCTCCAGATGAAAAAGAAAAAAACATATCAGGCTACTCAAATCCACATTAATACCTCTACGAACCAAGTTAACTCGTCGCAAACAATCTTGACGGCACGCAAATAAATATATTAACCTTTATTGGAACAAACCTCACCCATCTAGTCTCGATGACTTGCGACGGAAGAAAAATATCATCAATACAATTCCGAACCTCCTTGACTCGAAATACACCATCACTTGTCAAATCACAGATCCACCGATCACAAGAGTTCGATAAAGATACCGTCTCCAACGTAGTATGTCAATTCCTCAACATGGTGTTGTTCAGAAAATTTGTAAATAGAAAAAAATAAAAAAAAAAGGCTTAAAAATAATAAATAATAAACAAAGGACAACCCTCCTCGAACATTCCGACGAAAACTTGGTCTTGGCTTGGTTTGACTAGTTTAAGTGGTATCGGGTTGTTTAGGGTTTCAGGTTTAGGTTTTGGATTTAGGACGAGTAGGGGTAAGATTGGAGGGTAACTATAGTTTAAATGTTATGCATCGAGTGTTTGTAACTTGAGATTAAGAGATGGTACGAAAAACCTATAGAATTTGGAGGGAAATGGAGCTTATTTTAATAGTATGCTTAATTGGGTTGTACCATAAGCTTAAAAGAGTTGTACTAGGGTTGAGGAGGGAATTATATTCAAATATTATGTATTGATAACTTGTACACATGCCTTATTAGCTTGTACATTTGGATTGTATGAAAATTTGACATGTTAGTCAGGGTTCTGATATAAAGATTAACGGATAAAGTCCGTTTTATAATAACGTTATAAATAGTACGTTAAATGAATAACGTATGAGGTAAAAATGTAGTTTAGAACATATTGCTTGACATATTATAACGTTTACTTGATATAAACGTTGATGGAATTGGCATTGGTTGGTTGCGTGAGCATGTTTACTTTTGAAATGTAAGTTACGTTACATTATGGATGGAATAAAGCAAAAATCTTTCCATGAAAATAGTTGCATCTAATTTAACAGATGGAAATTACACTGAGAAAAATTGCATCTAATTTAATAGATAGATAATTACATAGAGGAAAATTATAGGTTGTTATATTAAAGCAATCTATTAAGGGACACAACAGGTGTACCCAAAAACCCATGACATGTGGACACTTATTTGTGCGCACTCATCGACACGAATAACAAAAAATTTAAAACAAAATATGAGTTAATAATTGAACCACTAACATTTTTTCAGGGCATTATATTTAAAAATATCAGTCTTAAACGAAGAACATTTCTTTGGTAATGTTTGGCGCCCTCATGAACTCTCAATCGTTGGCTATGATAATTGTGCCATAATTGTCGCAATACATCATTTTTATTAATCTGAATACACATGGTTGGATACTTCAGGTAAAGCTAGTAGGAAATTTTTACCTGACTTAAGGCACCTAGAACTTATTGGAGATGAACTTCAGCTATAATTTCGCAAGACTCTGTCTAGACATCCAAACAAATTTGTAACAAAATCCCCTTCCAAGCACAACAAAAGACCTTAATATCAATATTTTTCACATCTCTCAAAGTAATGTTTAATTTCCAGATGCGGTATCCCGTATACCTTAAATAGAATAAACAGAACAATTCATTAGTAGGTGTACCTAGAATGTACATGTCTTACTTCATATATATCGTTGCTACTAAAGACGAAAGTGAGCATAATTTAAGGCATCGACTTTCAAAATTATACACACAATTTATGATGTTGGTGATTTTTCTTCTATAAACCATTACGCTTGATGCATATTTAACACTGCTTCTAAATTTTCTATTCATTCCCACTCTATACAACAACACATATGTGTAATGTGTTGGTGCAACATTGATTAGGATCTACTTTATGTTTTAACGATGAAAAATAAATGTTCGCAAAACGTAAAATAGCAAACGATATCCAAAATCCGTAAAATCGGATTTGCAAGTCTGGTGCGCTGGGCACGCGTCAGCGCGTAGCCAACGCGCCACATGCGAAATCCGTTTTACGGATTTTGCTTTGTCGGATTTCTTCTTACCCGACACATGTGGAAACTTCAATAAAGGTATGTATATGATATTTGAGCATTTAGGAACACTCCACATAAGGTTTAGACTTAAAGAGAAGCAAAAACGAATCCTCCTGTTTTTCAACAAAACGCCAACTCAAATCTTTTATCAACCGCCTCTAGCCAAGACCGAAACTTCTTTCTAAACCTAGTATGATCATATATTCAACATACCATCAAACGAAGTATTCATTTGACCTTAATTCGAATTTAGGTTATTCCTAATCACATAACAGGTTTTACTCCCTTATTGGTCAAACTAAGTCAAAGGTCACTTTGCGTAAATGCATCCTTTCCCGTTATGGGATATGCTTTACTTGAGATGCAAAGCACTTAGCTTGTTTGCATCAAGATAATTAGTGATCAAATCCATTGTTGATTATCGTGGATTAAGTCCAATTGACTAATTGAGTTTGTGGTATTTGGAGGTTAATCATGCTTTGAGTTTTCTCACCTTCTTACCTATAAATGTTTTACAAACTCACACATGTATTCCTCACATGTACAAGATTTCTTACAAACTTCCACATACCTTCACACACCACTTCTATACCATACATCCTACAACACATCCTTCCTAATCATTTATTTACCTTTCTTACCCAACAAATGATTATATTCTTCCACACACTTTAAACATTCCTTTTGATAACGCTCAAATTATACATGTTTTTATATGCGTTATCAATGATTATATATATATAAATTGGTTAATTATAAGAACTTTTGGTATAGAATAGAGTATATTTGCTATTGTAGGTTCTTGGAATGTGTCGTGGAAGAAAACAAAAGAATACACGAAGATTTGAAGCTGAAACGAAGAAATAACTTAAGATAAAGATCTCCCAACACCTGTCCACTGTTTTGGCCATAACTCGGTCATACAAACTCTGTTTTAGTTGGTTCAAGCAGCCACGGAAGCGGAATTCAATTATATACAACTTTGATTTTGGGTCCAAGAGCTGAAATTGCCCCAAGTGCGGCGCACTTGTAAATAAGTGCGGCACACTTTTTCATCTGAACGAAAATTAAAGGAAATTAAATGCAATTAAATGCCAAGTGCATTAACACCCGAAGTGATGCGCACTTTTATGCAAGTGGGGCGTACTTTGGCCCCGAAAAAGCCTATATAAAGCCCCTTTACCTCTCATATCACACATCATCTCACACACAAACTTCTATCTTACACACAGACAATCTCTGTAGCCTTTGGAGAGGAGGAAGGAGTAGTGAGGATCCTTAGGATCCAATGATCCAAACACCCCCTAACCGCCATGCTACCACCACTCTCCACCATAAACCACCACTAAAACACATATTTCCAGAAGTTCTACACCATATTCAGATCATATACCAACGATTTCCATAACCTTAACACTTATCACTTTGATTCTTGGAGAATTCACACTAAATTCTCTTAAGATCATCACCATAAACCTTGTTACCAAACATTCCATTTGGTGATATATTGTGGATTTCTAGAAGTTACTTGGTATATTTAGGGTTATCTCAGTATCATTTGGTTGTTGGTTGATCATGGAATCGTTAGTTTTGGGTTGGTGGTTGTTGTAGTCAAAATATTGGTATTGTTACTTTGCTTCTTATATGTGAAACATGAATAATATTTGGATGATTTTGCTATGATTTATGAATATACATGTTTATGAATTCGATGTTATCTTACTTGGATCATTGTTTATCTCTTGATATATCTTGTAATTGAAATAGGCCGAAAGGATTAATTGCCTTGATATACTTTGAATCATGTTGGCCATATGAATCAATATCATGCTTGTGAGAATGGTGTGGTGAATTGATAATCAACTCAAGTAAAATGATGTTTAAGACCCTTTCTTATGTTTACCGACCGGGTTGGGAGGACTTCATATGTATGCATATTTGATATAAACCATTCTTAATGCGCTAGTGATGATGTAGTATATAGGCCGAAAGGATTCTATGTTATCATTGGTAGATATGCTTGTTATTATGATTACCCATCATATATGACTTGTATGCTTTGTTTATATAAAGTCTTGCTCTATCTCTATCTATTATGTTATGTGGATCATGCCTTATTTCTTGCTTGCTTTATACACACGTTTTGGCTTTATGATCCGTGACAATCATTTAGCTTTGTTACTTGATAAACAATCTGTGAATTGCTACAAATCCCGTGGAACGACCTGGACTTACCTAATACTATATTACACTCGAATAGGGTATACTTGCCCGAATGTTGTGTTTTTAGTCAAAATCGGTATTTCTAGTTATTATAAATTTAAAGCTTGTAAAAACACACATCAAGTTTTTGGTGCCGCACTACGTCTAAACGACAAGTGCCACGAGTTCCATGACTAGAATAAAAAGATACCGAGCAACGTTCCCTTGTTTGAGACCACGGTAACAAAAATTTCTTTAGTGGGGCTTGTCCCGTTTACCAATAACGAAGCTTTACTTAGAATATAGAATACCCCGAATCCAATACACCCACACAGACCCAAAACCGAACGCCTCAAGAACATCAATTAAATAATCCCATCTGACCGAGTCGTAGGCCTTCGCAAAATCTACTTTAAAAAACAGAACAATTCATTAGTAGGTGTACCTAGAATGTACATGTCTTACTTCATATATATCGTTGCTACTAAAGACGAAAGTGAGCATAATTTAAGGCATCGACTTTCAAAATTATACACACAATTTATGATGTTGGTGATTTTTCTTCTGTAAACCATTGCGCTTGATGCATATTTAACACTGTTTCTAAATTTTATATTGATTCCCACTCTATACAACAACACATGTGTGTAATGTGTTGGTGCAACATTGATTAGGATCTATTTTAAGTTTTAACGATGAAAAATAAATGTTCGCAAAACGTAAAATAGAAAACGATATCCAAAATCCGTAAAATCGGATTTGCAAGTCTGGTGCGTTGGGCACGCGTCAGCGCGTGGCCAACGCGCCACATGCGAATCCCGTTTTACGGATTTTGCTTTGTCGGATTTCTTCTTACCCGACACATGTGGAAACTTTAATAAAGGTATGTATATGATATTTGAGCATTTAGAAACACTCCACATAAGGTTTAGACTTAAAGAGAAGCAAAAACGAATCCTCCTGTTTTTCAACAAAACGCCAACTCAAATCTTTTATCAACCGCCTCTAGCCAAGACCGGAACTTCTTTCTAAACCTAGTATGATCATATATTCAACATACCATCAAACGAAGTATTCATTTGACCTTAATTCGAATTTAGGTTATTCCTAATCACATAACAGGTTTTACTCCCTTATTGGTCAAACTAAGTCAAAGGTCACTTTGCGTAAATGCATCATTTCCCGTTATGGGATATGCTTTACTTGAGATGCAAAACACTTTAGCCTTTGTTTGCATCAATAATTGTGATCAAATCCATTGTTTATTATCTGTGATAAGTCAATTGACTTAATTGAGTTTGTGGTAATGATGTTAATCATGCTTTGAATTTTCTCACCTTCTTACCTATAAATGTTTTACAAACTCACACATGTATTCCTCACATGTACATGATTTCTTACAAACTTCCACATACCTTCACACACCACTTCTATACCATACATCCTACAACACATCATTCCTAATCATTTATTTACCTTTCTTAC
The DNA here is from genome assembly GCA_026074375.1 of Tanacetum coccineum. NCBI lineage: Eukaryota > Viridiplantae > Streptophyta > Magnoliopsida > Asterales > Asteraceae > Tanacetum > Tanacetum coccineum. Next base: position 13,840 of record BQNB010122178.1, read on the forward strand.
CCAACAAATGATTATATTCTTCTACACACTTTAAACATTCCTTTTGATAACGCTTAAATTATACATGTTTTTATATGCGTTATCAATGATTATATATATATAAATTGGTTAATTATAAGAACTTTTGGTATAGAATAGAGTATATTTGCTATTGTAGGTTCTTGGAATGGCCGTGAAGAAAACAACAAAAAAAATAACATACACGAAGAGTTTGAAGTTGAATAGAGAAATAACTAAGATAAAGATCACCCAACACCTTCCACTGTTTTGGCCATAACTTCGTCATACATACTCTGTATTAGTTGGTTCAAGCAGCCACGAAGCGGAATCAATATATACAACTTTGATTTGGTCCAAGAGCTGAAATTTTGGCCCTAGTGCGGCGCACTTGTAAATATGCGACACACTTTTTATCTGAACAGAAAATAAAGGAAATTGAATACAATTAATTACAAGTGTATTTTCACCGGAAGTGATGGGCACTTTTTATGCAAGTTGCGTACTTTTTGACCCCGCAAAGCCTAAATAAGCCTATTTTTACCTCACATATCACACATCATCTCACATATAGAACTTCTAATCTTACGCACAGACAATCTCTGTAGCCTTTGGAGAGGAGGAAGGAGTAGTGAGGATCCTTAGGATCCAATAATCCAAACACCCCCTAACCGCTATGCTACCACCACTCTCCACCATAAACCACCACTAAAACACATATTTCCAGAAGTTCTACACCATATTCAGATCATATACCATCCATTTCCATAACCGAACATTACCACTTTTGATTCTTGAGAAAGTCACACTAATTCTCTTAAGGATCTCACCATAAAACCTTGTTTACCAAACATTTTCATTTGGTGATAATTAGATTTCTAGAATTACTACTTGTAGATTAGGGTTATCTCAGTATCATTTGGTTGTTGGTTGATCATGGAATCGTTAGTTTTGGGTTGGTGGTTGTTGTAGTCAAAATATTGGTATTATTACTTTTGCTCTAATGGTGAAACAGAAATAAATATTGGATATTTTGCTATGATATTAGAATTACATATTTATGAATTCGATGTTATCTTACTTGGATCATTGTTTATCTCTTGATATATCTTGTAATTGAAATAGGCTGAAAGGATTAATTGCCTTGATATACTTTGAATCATGTTGGCCATATGAATCAATATCATGCTTGTGAGAATGGTGTGGTGAATTGATAATCAACTCAAGTAAAATGATGTTTAAGACCCTTTCTTATGTTTACCGACCGGGTTGAGAGGACTTCATATGTATGCATATTTGATATAAACCATTCTTAATGCGCTAGTGATGATGTAGAATATAGACTGAAAGGTTTCTATGTTATCATTGGTAGATATGCTTGTTATTATGATTACCCGTCATATATGACTTGTATGCTTTGTTTATATAAAGTCTTGATCTATCTCTATCTATTAAGTATGTGAGATCATGCAATGTCCCTTCTTGCTTTATACCACGACTTTTTAGGCTTTTTTGATCCGTGACAATCAATTAAAGCTTTGTTTATTGATAAACAATCTATGAATTGCTACAAATCCTGTGGAACGACCTGGACTTACCTAAATACTATAAAACACTCGAATAGGGGTATACTTTGCCCGAAATGTTTTGTGTTTTTTGCTAACAATCGTATTTTTTAGTTAATATAGATTTAGAGCTGTAAAAACACAATCAAGTTTTTGGCGCCATGCTGCCGGGATTTTGGTTTAGTTTTGTTTGCAGATTTTTCTAGTCTTGTGCATGTTTTCGTGTGTTTAAAATATCTTAAATCTCTTAAAATATGTATGTTGTTGCAGAAAGTATGGCGCACAATTAACCTTGTGCACCACACTTCCCCTGTTATCGTTTCTTATTTTGCAGGTTTATACCCGAAGTACGCCGGTTTCACATCACAATCGCCATGCTTATTTTACAAATCAACATTTATAAACTCGCCGTATCGTTTTTTGGCAAACGAAAACCAAAAAACTTGTTTTCCAATGAACCTCCGTGACCAATGAAACTTCACATGGTATTTTCCAAAATTTTAGATCATGTTTTTTTTCTTAGAAGGACGATGTTATGCTAGTTCTTTTATTCAAAAGAAATAACGACATAGATAAATTTTTATTGGAGCCTGATGACGTTGTTGGTTAAGTTCGAACAATGCTAGGGTTCAACAAGTGTTATGTAAATGAATTATCATCCATGAAGTCCAAATTTTTTAAAACAAAAGATGCAAAGCTTGCCTATTTATGAATCTATATTAGGAAGGTATTCGTTTGTTGCGGCGACGGGTACTCTGTGATTAAAGTCTTGCCATCGACAAAATAACATTGATGAGCTGATTAACAGGAGAACAACAAAAATAAAATGTTCACTGGTCCAACCCGGTTCATCAGTTTATACGCGTTCACCCGTTTTTACCGCTTTAGACCGGTCCTTTCCGATTCATTTTTGGGCGAATTTTACTGGCTAGCCGAACCGATGGCAACTGCAGTTCCCGGTTGACCAGTTGGTCTGGTCCGGTTTTAAAACCATGTGTATCATCACATGTGCGTTATTAGTTTGTACAATATGTATAATAGCATGCGTTTTTTTATTTTAAGAGTGTTTTAAAAATAACATTAATTATTATATTAAATTAGTTTATATTTTGTGTTTTAAATGTTGTGATGTTTAATTTTCAATGTTTTAAGTTTAAGGAATTAGCTTGTAAAATGTGCTTCTTTTTTTGTATTAATCTTTTTGGCATTAAATTACTTACTTGTCGTGAAAGGTTATGGTGAAATGTTGCATTAAAAATTGTACAATGTGCATCAATACTCTTATTATTTATTTTTTTGCATTGAATGAATAGAGAGATACTAATTTATTTTATATGTAGTATAGATATGCATCATTATAAAAATCCCCTTAGCATGTTAACAAAATCATAAAATGATACATTTCGTCTCAATAGAATTATCCATTTTCAAAGTAGAAGGGTTGAATGTATGAAAGTTCCTATAACACCCTTACTAGCAACCAACATCACAATATTAGGCAATATATTAAGGCCCGAGCCCGTCTGTGAGCTCGGGTCTATTAGAGTTTCTAGGTTATTATCATTATAAATACCAAGGTTGCAAAAAACGATAGGCGCTAGCTAGGCGGTCAGGTAGCGCCTAGCGATTAATCGATTAGACGGGGATTAATCAGATTGGACATTGTATATATAAAATTATAAAATTTGAAAATATATGCATGATTTGCACGATTTAACCGATTTTTGTCCGATATGGCCGATTTATCTTCGATTTGGAAGATTTTTATTCGTAACCGAGTTGGCCAATTTAGCCGATTTTAATCCGATTTGGCCGATTTTTATCCGATTAATCGGTATGTTGACCGATTTTTGACCAAACCGATTAATAAGGCCGATTAGTAAAAATCAAAGCGGTTAATCCCCGCCTAGCGCCTAGGCGCCGATTAATTGGCCGCCTAGGCCGATTTTTGCAACACTATTTGATGGATAATAATCTAGCGCCTAGGCGCCGATTAATTGGCCGCCTAGGCCGATTTTTGCAACACTATTTGATGGATAATAATCTAGAAACCCTAACGAATCCGAACCTACAGACACGCTCAGGCCCTAATCTATTGCTTAATACACAATACCCAAAGTCATTTAGTATAAAGAGCATCTCCGATGTAGGTTAGAATGGGTTCGATCAACACGGTTGAGAAGTGTTGAAGAAGCTTATCGTTCATTGGAGGAAAGGTTGAACCTTGGCGTTTGTTGGGTGAAATGAAAGGTTGAGATATGTCACCTATTAAAAATTTTTTGTTTATGTGTGTGATGAAGGAAGATAATATTTATGCGTTAGAGCATATGGGTTGAAAACATTGTTGGTAATTTTAGTGTTATCAACTATCATTTTAGGTAATTGTGTTTTACTTGAGACCAATTGCCTTATGCAAGTTTAGCTCAAGACGAGTCAGGAGGTGCGGAGTGCACACTTGTCATAGCTAGCTTGATATCACTACAATAAAGACGCAGGGTCAAAGGGCCGTATACAAAGAATGATATTTTTTAGATCTGCCAAAACCAAAAATAACTGACATGTGTCTTTTAATAACCATTGTGACGGCTGGGAAATAACCAAATTGTGATGGTTGGGAAATAACTGAAAATAACTACTTTTGGATGTATACTAAATAACCAAAAATAACTACTTTTCGGTGGTTATATATAACCAGATTATGGGCTCATTTGGAAATAGAACAACATATAATATTCTACAGTTTTCTTATCGATTTCTCGTGCCTTAGAATTCGATTGCCAATCTCTCTTATCCGATTAAGGATTTTGTGAACCCAAGGCAAGGGTTGACCTTCCGCAGGAGGTTCCACCTGAGGTGCAGTCTCGTTTAAGAACCGCGCGAGGTTCAAAGTAGTGAGAAAGAAGAACATCTTCTGTTGCCACCTCTTAAAATTCTGTCAATCGTGATTTCTATAGCTTGTACCAGATCTACTTCAAAGAAACTCAATCTTGGTTTCAATGTATCAACAAATCAGTTTAATAGAAACTCAATCTTGGTTTCAATATAAACTGATTAGAACAACTGCTTTAAAACGTTATAGATCTGTAATTCCAATTCTATAAATTAAAATCCGTCTAATTAAAACTGATTTCCAAAGAAACTCAATCTTGGTTTCGACAGAAAACAGTTTATATATAAAATCTGTAAATTAAAATCCGTTTAATTAAAACTGATTTCTAAAGAAACTCAATCTTGGTTTCGATAGGAAAACAGTTTATATATAAAATCTATAATAATAATTAATCTGATTAATAAAAGCGGTTTTAATTCTGTTACACAGAATCTGTTTTAAGATTGTTGGGAAACTGCAACACTTTTATTAATAAAATCGAATTATATTACAAAAAATTAAATTAACAGAAAATAAAATACATAAATTTAAAAAACAGACAGAATGAGGTAGAAGCAGAAGACAGACACTATGAACGATAATTAAAATAAAGCAGTAAAAGGTCGTGGTACGAGGCTCGTGTTTAACACGATTCCCTTAAAACAGATTCGCTATCTGTTTCCCAGGGTACAACGTACAAAGCTGTTGTACAGCCGGACCTGACAAACTTGCCTGAAAATTCACGGAAAGCTGTGTGTTCTTGATCGAAGAGGTTGCTGGAATTCAGAGGCAACGGAGTTGTGATTTTCGGTATATTGAAACGAATGAGACAATGGTTTAATTTATAGCCTCAACAAGTCTTGGTAAACAAGACATAATATATGCTAAAAATTAAACTGATTTGCAAATCAGTTATATATCAAACACGATTTGAAAATCCTCATTTAATAAACTAAAATCTGTACTAAACTTGTGCAAAAAGTTTATATCAATTCCTAAATTAAATTGATACAGAAATATGGAAAGAAAATCAGAATCTGCGACAAAAAGATACGCGCACAAGCTCGAATTTTTGGAACTGCATTCGTGTCCACAGGTCGCGCGGGCTCACATAAGTTCAGAAGCTTCGAACCCATCTTGGCCTCATAGTCGTGCTCGTTATGGTCATGAACACTAGCCTAGTTCTGCAAGAGCTCTTAGGAATTGCGCCCCTCACAATTCCCTTCGAAGCGACCCCACTTCTCTCTCACATAGGTGATTTCATCCTAAATCATTAAAACCATATGTTTTGCGATTTCATCTTGCATCATTACGCTTTATGATTTTATCTTGAATCATTAAAGCCATATGTTTAACCTCTCAACAAGTCACATTGTTATAGGAATGGACTAGGAAGTTACAAGTTAAGTAACTCCCCCACATTGACGTGACTTCCCCCATATTTCTATTAGGGGTGAGCATGGTTCGGTTTTGTTCGATTTTTGTATAAAATCGAAACCGAACCAAAAAATTTCGGTTTTTGATTTTTAGAAACCATTCGGTTTCGGTTTTGTATCGGTTTGATTTTTTGGTTTTCGGTTTGGTTTTTTGCTTTTTTCGAGTTCT
>BQNB010122179.1:4624-20330 GCA_026074375.1 Tanacetum coccineum
GATTCAATAACTAGTAGAGTAGAAAACAAAGAGATTGAGATGCTTGTTTCAATGGAGATTTTGAGGTTTTTGTTGTTTACGAAGATGAACTACAAACCAAGAAAAAGTTATCCAATAATATATGTATATTACTGATGATGTTGTACTTTTGTTAAAAGTTCTATTTTAGCCCCTTCACTTTATAACTTATGTTATGCTTGAAATATTATGCGGTGTTATTTTTTTCAGAGCTCAAATAGTTGATGTATGTCTTGCACTATATGTAGTGATGATGTTAAATTTAACTTTGATTTGAACTAATACATTGAGCTATACATTCTTTCGCATATGGTTTTTAAAAACCATTTGAGCTTTTGAAAAAATCATATACAGCGAGAATGTTCACTTGTACTTTATATGTTACTACCGAAAAATGTCGTTGAACCTGTATGTTTAACGACTCAAACTTCAAGCCGACTTAAAACAAGAAATTGTATTTTACTACCGAAAAAAATTGAGCCCCCGTTAACAAGAGTTCCTGGCTCCGTCTCTGTTCTCATTTGTTATTATAAAAGCTTATTACCTCAAGACTTTGTTTATGTCCTCTTCTTCATCCGCATGCAACATTGCAGCAATTAAATTTCCACGTTTCAGCTCCCTGAGGGTTAGACGACCATTCCCCGCTCTATTCACGTAGTAAAATATTCGATATATCACTGTTTCGGCTGGCCATCAAAATTAAAGTATGTGTTAATAAATAACGTGATATACTTTTTTCATGTCAATTTGCCTGAATCAAGTACAATGAAACAAAACTAACAAGAACTGGTTTCCTTAGAAAAAAAAATTAATATATTTCGAACTGATATGGCGGTTACTCAGCAAAAGTAAATCAAACTATAAAACACTAGTGAAAATTTTAAAAAGGGAGTTAGACCCCTATCATCTGAGTAAATGAGCTAATAAAGATTAAGCAACCAACAAGTAACAGGTTTCCATCATGTCCGAAAAACCTCCAATATCTGACTAACAGAAACCGTATCCCACATATCTAGAACAGCAGTATCAGAGAAAAATTTTCTACAGTCAATAGAAGCTAAAGAATCTCATTACCGAGGGCTACGCATAGTTGTTTCTTGCACGATCAGGGAAATCCATCTTTTTACGTACTTCACTACTTCCTACATTGATTTTATGCACAAACATTTTCCAGTTCACTAGATGCTTTAATGTCATTAATCAACACAATTTTATATGGGTCATATAGAGAAGATCATTGTAAATATATAAAATGAATTATAGCTTTAGAGAGAACCAACCCAATTAAGCAAGAAATATAGAAGGATAAATAACCATTCTTTCCCTACTTTGCCTATATACAAAAATAACAAAATGAATAAGAACATACCATATCTCTCCTGAAATTCAGGTGTATTTTGTAAGAACTCCAGACCTGGATGACTTGCCAAAAGCTCACGAAGTATGGGTTTGAAGTCCTCCTATTGCAAGTTGTTTACCACCATATCAAAGAAAGGACACCTCATTAAAATTCTACCAAGTACAGGTATACGGACAAATCATATCTCATGGCAAAATCGGCCTAAGGAAACAAATGCTCAGAAACAAATTTACAGTACTTCGGAAAGAAAACACGGTGTATCATAAACAAAGTTATATTCATTCACGAAAAAAACAGCGCATGCTAAACTCAGATTCATAATCTAAACTGTAACATCAGTCAAAAGGAAAGCTGTCATGTTCCTTTGTAAAGAAAATTTTCTATAACCTCAGTTGCAAAAAATCTATTTCTAATATCCATATAAGCCCAGTGACAATGACGGGGATTGAGTAAGGAGGAATACATGAGTTAGATATCTCAAATCAGGCTGCTTCAATATTGTAAATATCTGGGTAGCTATATCTTTTGTCAGCATGTTGCTGTGAACCCAGTAATCAACAAAGGCATCCCTGCAGACATGTTAAGACAAACTTAGAAAAATAATAAGTAAATGGCACAATATCAATCAGTAGCAATAAGATCATACAAGAAAATATTTTACAACACAGTTCTAACATAATTTGCTTTTGCAATTGGATTATATGGAGCTGTAGATATAGCAGAACCAATTCAAGTATTCAGACCAGTGGGGACCAGAGCTCTAGGTTGGTGGGCAACTCACATACCACTAGACCAAAGGCCTTGGGTGTAGTAAACATAAATACTATTGGTTGACCAAATATACACATAGTCCTCTTTCAATGACTCAAATTCCTTCCTTGCTACATTGATGTTTCCCTGGTGCAGTTGGCATCAACTGTTCCATCAGGGACAAATAAGTGAAGGACTATGTACAACAACATGCATCTTAGAGTGCCATGAACATATAAGAAGAAAAATTGCAATGTCTATCGAGATCATTTCAACAAGGCGAGACTCTTCTTTCCTCTATTATAATCATATGACCATTCCATCAATATTGATTATAGCCTTCACCTTTTAAAAAGTTCCAATTAGCTATTATCATTAATGTTGACCAAGGCTGGTGAAGCGTAATAGCTAACTTAACAGGTAGAAAACACCATGTCATTTCCAACTTTAAGAGTCATAGTATACCTATGTAACTTTTTCAGTACAATTTGAGATATCAAGTTATGTAAGCTCTAGAGGTTTTCTTCCCTTTTGTGTTTCTAATTCAGTTGCCAGTGGCCGCACGCACACACCCGTGCATGCCCGTCCACCACGTGTACAAACGCACACATATTAGAGACACAAAAGACAAAACCAGAGGCATTTATTTCACAGGAGTTCTGTGCCTATATTAATTTTAACCTATTATAGCCAAGAACACATAAAAGCTTAAATAAGAATATACCTGGTCACAACACTAGTGTCATTTATGTCAATCCTTTTGAAAAGTGCAGTAGATAAGAATGATGGCAGCTTGCATACATCCTTTGTCACCAGTTTAAATTCTAACAATGTAATTTAAAAATTAGATGAGGTAAACTATCCATATACCCATTATTATAAGAGAAAAAATAGTGCATGGTATAGTATACGCATGTAATTACAATTAGGAAGATGCCTTACCGTGCAATTGTAGTCCTTCTGGATGACCATAGAAAAATTGGTTACTCCGAAACAAACATCTATCTTTTATTTCATTTGGTGGTGGGCGGCCATTTTGAAAATAGAACTACAACCATTGTATGTACTTCAGTCAAAACTAAGTGTTAAAGAAAACACTCTAAAAGACATAGGCGATAGACCAGTAACCGAATCAAACAGCAAAATAAATCATGGCATATACAAAAAATAAGAATTTAATCAGGTTGGTTTTTCCTGTCAAACCTATGGGATCAACTCTTTTGCTGGCTCGCTCACCAATCTCAAAGGAGAACTTAAAATTGATGGGCCTTTATGTTTTGAAATACGAGGAGAACTAGCAGAACTTCTTGGCGACAGTGGAGGTGTACTGCCAGCAGGAAACATGGAAGGTAACGCATTGCCAGAAGTAGCCTTTGGGCTGCTGGTTGATCCAGACACATTTAATGGTACACCCGCCTTAGCATTGTTAATCAAAGATTTTACCTATATCCAAAGAGAAAATACCATGAATAAATTTCTCAAACATTTGAAAAAAAACAAAATCGATGAAAGTGAATCTGATGATACACATCAAAGCTGAACAAATCCATTTCAAACTATATCAGCTTTTTGAAAGAAAAAACTTTGACCCTCTGGAATGACTTTAGAACTCAAAAGCTACCTTGCTTACTAAAAGTAGAACTCAATATATTTACAAGTCTATGCACAAAGTAAAATGTTCTGTCGTATGTGCCGTTTATGATATCTACAATAACCAACAAACCTACAAAAAACGGGAACACCTTTTTCCATGTATACAAAATACAAGAAAACTAACATGCATTTGATAAAATATTACCGACGAGACAAATAGTGATAGGGAAAAATAACAAAGCAAAACAAAGATTATCATAACACAATGAAGTCGATGACTCCAATACCACACATAATTTATAAGCGGATAAACCAAACTTTAAAAGTACATCAGCACGAAATAACCACCAAACTGCAATCAACTGCCTAACCGATAACCAGAGACCAAATCACATGGCAACCACAGCCTAACTCACCCATATCCTCAACCATTTAACTCTAATAACCAAACAATACAATTGTTCCATGTGCTACACACCTCAACCACTTAAACTACATCTTTACGAACAACTCGCCAATTCGTCAAGTCGCTAATTTACGAACAACTCGCCAATTCGTCAAGTCGCAAATTTAAACTATCATACATTCATACTAAGTAAACAATTTATAAACCCTAGTTTAGGCCATATATATGCACTACAACTTAACAAACAACAGCTATTTCACTCTATTAAGTGTAAACAAACGATAGTATAGTCCAATATGTCATGCCGTCAACCACTTGAACTATATTCTACCAAAAATTTCGCCAATATAAACTATCCTACTACGTAGACAATTTCCAAGCCCTACTTTAGGCCATACAACTTAATAAACAGCCACTATTTCACACTATTCAGTGAAAACCAAAACGATGGCCTAGTTGGATACGTTACACCGTCAACCACTTAAACCATATTCTTCTAAACAACTCGTCGTTGCGCAAAGCTAAATGAAGCTATCCTGCTATGTAAACAATTATAAGCCCTAATTTAGGCCAAACAACTTAACAAACAGCAAGTATTTCACTCTATCAAGTGTAAACCAACCGATAGCATAGTCCAATATGTCACACCGTCGACCACTTAAACTACAATCTAGCAAAAAACTCGACGACGTAAGTCGCTAAACAAAAGTATCTTACTAAGTAAAAAAGTTTATAAGCCCTAATTTAGGCCATATATACACCGCAACTCAAGAAACAACAACTATTTCATTATATTTAATGTAAACAAACGATAGCATAGTCCAATATGCGACTCCGTCAACCACTTAATCTGCATTCTTTTAATAAACTCTCACTAGTTTATACTATTCTATTCACGAAGCTTTGGCTAGCCGTTGCAGATAACTTAAACACTACTTTAACTTTAATTATGATTAAGGCGCGTTACCAAGCACTTTTATAAAACAAGCAGGTAACGCGCTACTACTACTAGTTTGACCAGACAGATGTAAACAAATTATAAGTCCTAGTTTAGGCAATATATATAATAATAATAATAATAAGTATTGGATTAAAAAAAGTAGAATAATACCAAAGTAGAGGTATCAGAAAGTGAAAGCCACTGGTGAAATAAATTCTCAGCAACAAAAGGATTGGATTTAATAGCTAAAGGAGAGACTTCATTAAGCTGTAATAAGTCCGGGTCAAGACTACAACCCGATTCACCTTTATTATAATCTACATCCATATTTATTACTAATAACTACAGTAATTGGGTGATTATTTGTAAACTAGGTTTAGAATGAATGAATACAATTGGGGAGTTTGAGGTTCTCCAAGTGAAATATGAGTGTACGAGTTAAGTGAGGAAGATTGAGATTGAGGAAACGCGTGGGAGTCGAAGTGTTTGTGAGATTTAGGGGATGTTTAGTTAAGCGTTTTTTTTTTTTTTCTTTTTTCCTGTTTTCCGTTTCTAATTTTTTAGAGAAATGAATACATTTTTTTTTTAAACCCGTTTAGATAGAGTTATATTTTTTTAAAATAAAAAAATCAAATAAAGCTATTTTCAAATTAATATTTCATAGGCAACTTTCTTTTCATATTGGATATTTGTACATTTTTTACGGTTTTTACGTTTTCAACCGTTTTTACACGAATTTAACCGTTTTTATCTGTTTTTATACGTTTTCATTTGTTTTTATTCGTTTTCATCTGTTTTTTACGTTTTCATCCGTTTTTATCTGTTTTTATATGTTTTTGTACGGATGAAAACATATAAAAACGTATAAAAAGAAACTAATGCGTATAAAAACGCAAAAAAACGGACGAAAACGTACAAAAAGGTATAGATTCGTAAAAAAGAATGTATAAAAAAGTATGAAAACGTATAAAAACGTGTTAAAACGTACAAAAACAAAGGAAAACGGACGAAATCGAACAAAAATGTACAACAACGGACGAACACGTACAAAAACAAATAAAAACGAATGAAAACCGATAGAAAAAGGATAAAAACGTAACAAATGAAAGAAAACATAGGAAAACATAAAAAAAAACGGATGAAAACGTACGAAAACGGTTTAAAACAGACAAAACGAACAAAAAGATAGGAAAACGGATGAAAACGTATAAAAACGTGTGAAAACGTATAAAAACGTACAAAAACATATAAAATCAGATGTAAACGTACAATAACGTATAAAAACATATGAGAGCGGATAAAAACGTATGGAAACGTATAAATCAAAAAAAATTAAAATAATTACAAATGGCCATTAGAATGAACGGTGGAGGATGGCACGAGAGATTAGAGTTAGAATGACGTATGTTTGATGTTTTATATATCTCGTTTCTTTTTATTAAGAATAAAATGAGAAAGAAAAAATAAAAAATGATAAAATGAATTTTTCAATTTTTTGGTTAAAATGTTGAAAAATGTGAGAAAGAGAATCTCGCTTTTGTTTAAAGGAAACACGGCTAGGGGATATTTGGGGAATTTACTAGTGGCAAGTCAATTATTCACAAAAATACATGTATAAGGTGTTGTTAAGCCAAGACTCGACCGCACTAGGACAAAGATATACAAACTCTACATCAAACTCTTTCTTTTTCTTTTCTTGACACTATCTTGAACATAAACACAAACATAAGCAAAATAGCATCCCGTACATTTTTATTTCTTCTTTTTTCTATATTTTTTTCGATTTTTTTTCTCTTTTTTTTTCTTTTCACTTTTTTTCGTACACTTTGCCCAGCCATTTGCTTGAGCATAAATAATACATGATTTGAGGTTTATAATTGCACCTCTACACTTGAGTTTTTAATACTGAATACATAAACTAACTAATGACCAGCAGAGCTTCAAAGACTAATAGAAGTTGTTCCTGATTAAGAGGATAGTAGAATTTGTTGCTATTCTTTTGGCAACTAAGCCTCCAAGCATTGTTGACTACAAGATCCATTAAGAGGGAAAGGAAAACCTATTACCAGATAATCGGGTGTGATGAAGTTCAATATGATTAGTCTTTTGTCATATGCTCAGAAAGCTTGACAGGAAGATTTGAAAAACCCTGTGGGGAATTGGTAAAAAGCTAAGCATGGGTCAACAAGGCAGAGGACGGGCTGTGAGAGTGTTATAGGTGTGATTGGGTGATCTAAGACAAATGTTTGATCACATGTGGAAGATCTTAGTATGGAGGAATCACTTGTCTTACAGGAGTATTGGATTGGAGCTATATGATTTTGGAGTCTAGTTACATTCATTGAGGAAGCAAAATGTGCTATTTCATATGCTGGTAGAAAAGAGATATCCCCTTACACCTGCTACAATCACATATATGCTAAATAGGAAGCTACAAGCTGATCATTGGAATAAAATGTGTTATCATCTTTTTAAGCTCATCACAAAACTGTTCAAGAATCAATGAAGTATTTAGAAGCATCCTCCTGGTAATTAATGAAGCTTTCAATGAAGAAACTTGAGATTTTGAAGAAGAATATCAAGTTTAGGGGAGGATTGTTGGGATTAAAAGACTTCTTGATGATCTTGGAGTTACTGCTGCTAAGGTTTGTGTTACTGCTGCTAAGTAAAACTTAGTGTTGTTCAGTAATCTTAATAAAAAAATATAATAAGTAGTTAGTACTGCTAGTGTAACTTAGTATTACTAGTGTATATTAATATTGCTAGTTACTACTGCTAGTATATATTAGCACTGCTAGCGTAAAGTTAGTATTGTTGGTGAAGATTGAAGAAAATATTCTAAGTAGTTACTACTGCTTGTACACAGTTAATGCTGCTAGTGTATAAGTTACTACTGCTTGTTAAGAGTTAATGATGCTGGTACAAAGTTACAACTGCTGAAAGATTACAACTGCTGAAAGATAAAGATTGCTTGAAGATCAATATTACTTATGAGATAAGGATAGTTATTTATAGAATAGATCTTTGAGAATAATTTAAGTTTTAGTAATATGTTATAAATCGACTAGGACTCCTTGGTGTATAAAAGGAGGTCCTAGGGCATAGAGTTTGATATCATAATCTAGAAATCTTTTGTTTAAGTATCTTAGTCGTATAGTTCATAGCTTCAAGGTTTTGTAACTCTAATACTAGGAGAGTATTCGTATTATTTGTAATAATAATATTGGAGCTTTTATTGTTGAAGTTATATTGTTTTGTGTTATTGAAGAATTCTTCTTATATTAAAGATTAGATTCTGCATAATATATTGTCAAACAAAGTTTCTTAACTAAGTTGTGTTCGATTTATCTAGCATAACTAAACCTTAAACAAGCTTAAGGAATTCGATCACTATAAGTTAACTGGGATCAACACTCTTCAAATTTTCATTCAGACACTGGAGCAAATAGTCATGTGACACCTGATTTGGAAGTGATGGACATTTCAGAGGTATATTATGGTGACGACGCAATTCATGTTAGCAACGGTAATGGTCTTACTATTCTTCATATTGGTTCATCTAAAGTTTACTCACCACAGAAAACGTTTTCTCTCAAAACATTCTTCATGTACCAGAAATCTCCCACAGTATCCTTTCCGTTAAAAAATGTCGTCATGATAATGATGTCTTTTTTGAATTTCACACATCCTATTTTGTTGTGAAGGAGGAGTCTACACACATCACACTTCTTACTGGACCCAGTAAACACGGTCTATACACCATCACTCTTCCTCAACTTAAGTCGATCAATAAAGTATATTTCCTGGCTGTATGAGATTCCCCAACCATTTGGCATAAACGGCTCAGGCATCCTCATCAACGTCTTTTGCTATCTATGCTTTCTAATTTTCTCTTTCTGTTACAAATAAAAGTTTGTCAAGTTTCTGTAATTCTTGTCCATTGGGAAAATCTTCAAAACTATCTTTATTTGGATCTGTATTTCGAAGTAAAAATATTATAGACTTGGTTTATTGTGATGTTTGGGGTCCCCCACCTTTGTTATCTTTTGAAGGTCATAGATATTTTATGTTGTGTGTTGATTATCATTCTCGTTACATGTGGATATATCATTTAGCTCAAAAATCTGATGTGTATTCCACTTTTAAATAATTTGTGCAAATGGTTGAATGTCAATTCACCATAAAATGAAAGAATGTTAAAGCCGATTGGGGTGGTGACTTTCGCAACTTAGCTTCATTTTTCTCTTTGTTAGAAATTATTCACCGACGATCTTGTCCTCGTACAAGTGAGCAAAACGGGTTTTTTGAACGTCGTAATCGCTACGTTATGGAGTCCGATCTTACTCTTCTTGCTCAAGCATGTGTTCCTCAACGTTTTTGACATTATGCTTTTGATATTGATGTTTACCTAATCAATCGCATGCCCTCTCGCACATCGAATGTAACAACCCACAATTTCAGTTCATTTTACGTCAATAAACTCAAATTATTTACTTTGAACTTTTACGCATTTACTTTTTATTTCAACCGTTAAGTTAAATCGTGTAAACCGAAAATCAACAATTAACGTAAACCGGCATCAAACAAATAAAAGTTTACGTCAAACAAGTGTTATATAATTATTATGAAGATGATTTATAACTTTTCGTATTTTATTTTTATCATTCACGTAAAACGTTTACGTTTCGCGTTATGAACTTTCATGCATGCATGTAAACTATACCACCTTTACCAATACCCATAATATTTACACTTTATTTAAATTTTATTATTTTCCTCCCCCTTGTACATATCCCAACCGATCACCCTTAGTAACATACACAAAATAATAACCAAGACTACCTATCCTACAAACTGGTGCATGAATTTCAAGATTTCTTCTTACACAAACCAACTCTCATCTAATCTCTTACACAAACAAACTCCCCCATCCCCTCTTACACATTCCCACGCCTCAACCCATGCTTTCATTAAGGTTTGTGTTTTATTGTCTCTAGATATTTTCTAAGAACTAGCTACTTTCATTCTATATATATTCAACACTTAAGTCATTCATACTCATTTCATCATCCAAAAACAACACAAAACTCTCTTTTCTCTCTCAAAGGCTCACGGCTCAAAATAAGCCATAAAGAGTTCCATTTGTTTTCCATTTTCTTGATATTTCAAGCATACTAGTGTGTTCATATCTAAGGTGTTCCAAGGTGTTTTTAAAAGTGGTAAACTTAACGAAATCATTATTTTGATTTATTATTTTATAAATTAACTAGATTATATATTTATCGTCGTTATAAAAGTGGTAAACTTAACGAAATCATTATTTTGATTTATAAGCTTAGTCTAAAACTATTAGGTGGTGATATAACAAGATAAAATATAGTGCATTGTCTATATTTTCATATGTTATTCTAAATCGACCTATAATTAAATAGGTTGCATATCGGTCCTTTGCGACGACATTCCTAGTTGATTTATCTAGAAATCAATTCCATCACTTGAGGTGAGTTTCATGGCCCTTATTTTACTTCTTTTAAATATTTTGGGGGAGAATACATGCTCATTTACATACTCGTTTACTTACACGTTTTCATACGCATTTACAAACTCGTTTACATACTTGTTTACATACTCGTTCACATACTCGTTTACAATTACTTTACAAATCCCAGGGAGAGATGCATGACTTGTTTTCACAATAGGACGCAAGTACAATACTTTTTAATTGTTATGATGATTACGGATTTTGCCTAAGTAGCGATAAACCATTATGCCCACTATCATGAACTATTACTCACTTTGTGTAAGCGCGTGTGTTATAAATAGATCTATTGGGATTGACATCCCCGTCCAGTTGGCACATATACTTTGTCTAGCTTTAGTGTCATAAGCATAGTGATATCGTAATTACATTTTTCTGAATTTTGTATACTATGCAGTACACACTTTAAAATCTTGCGGTCCAACATTTATACTTACATAAACCTATGAACTCACCAACTTTATGTTAACACTTTTAAGCATGTATCTCTCAGGCGAATAAGTTGCTTGACGTTCTTGATGTGCATTGAAGTCTAAAATTTTCAAAATTTCATTTCTACTTGCATTCAAACTATCAATCTCGTTGTATTATAACTATTTAAATTTCAATTAAATTAACAAGATTATATTTCAAATGACTCATTTAGAGGTCGTTCTCTTATATCTTGTGCTGTTGTATTATGAAGTAATGCCCCCGGTTACCAATCCGCTGCGACATATTTTGAGGGTGTTATAGATTGGCATCTAGAGCCAAGGTTAGAGAACTAGGTTGTATATTTTACCTAGACTATAACCGTTTTCACAAACATTGCATCACATTAAACTTTTTCATGTGCATACGCATTACTTGTTTACACTACTTGCTTACATGACTTAGATATATGCCTACCTTGCGTATATTTTACACTTGTTTATATAAAAGTTATCTATATAAATACTTAGACTTTTCTCAAGACATTGTGAATGACACGATGGTCTTTAAAAATTTTCATGATTTTACATAATACCGTTTTACATATACATAACATTGAAACTTGTCACATTTTGCCGATCCCGCTAGTTACCTTATCATTTAACTCCGAGTTGAACACCCATCTCATACTGTTGAAACACCTACGCCACCTTGTGACCCGTCGCCTAGAAGCATGCCGATTAATTCGAGCACGACTATAACCCGTCACCTCATATAATTTCATCTTTGGATCACGACCTTTGGAATCCGATTTATTTTATTTTCTTTTACTCCATTTAATTTTGAAGAAAATACCGACGACAAGACAAAGAATGAGTTCCGCCGAGAATGAGCGGATTGTAGCCCAACTAGTTGATAATGCTATTGAGGTTAATGCTTAAGGAGAGACCTTCCCATCTTGCCTAGTGAAACCTAAGTTGGAACTATCTTAGATTCTAATTTCCAAAACAAAAATTTGTCTCGTACTTCCTTTTAAATTTTCGTTGTACCATGTGGATGGCTTAAATTATCTACCAAATTTACGTGTCGTGAAAACTTCGTCGATTTTACCTTAATCCTCTATTTATTTATGCAAGCCACTCCTTAAACTATTATAACCCTTTAAATATTGTTACAACCACTTTATAAACTATTTTACTATCACATGATGAACTATCTTACCATCATTAATAAATTATTTTACTGTCAATTAATAAACCATCATTTTATAAACTATTTCATTATTGCTTTATATCTATTTCACTATTGTAATAAACTATCCTACTATCATCTAGTAAACTACCATCATAAAAACCATTTTGCTATTTCTTAATAACTTGTTTTACTATTATCATGTAAACCATTTTACCATTCACTTTATAAACCATTTTGCTATCACTTATAAACTATTTCGTTGTTATTTTATAAACTAAATTACTATTATTCTACAAGCTATCCTTTCATCAACTTATAAACTATTTTCTTAACATCTTATCTACTACCTTACAATCATCTCGAAAATTACGTTACTACCACTTTATGAATCACTTTATTTTTATTTGATGAAACTATTTTGTTTGCATCATCTAAATTATTTTACTATTACCCCATAAACTATTTAACTATCATCTTATAAAACATCTTACCGTTATCTCGAAAACTATTTTGTTTTCATCTTATAAACTACCTTGTTTCCATCTTGTGAATTAATTTATCACACTATAAAACTATTTTGATAATGCTTTATGTATAACGTTAATTTGACGAAAATGAGCATTGCATCGTTAGTCCTCAATTATACATAGCCGGATCACCTATGTCTAATTCAAGAAGAAACATGCCATGCTGAGAATAGTCACCTTAAATTTTTTGTCAAAACTAATTTTCGACTTACATCCCTGAAAAAAAGCTTTGTGTGCGTATTCATAAAATGTGTCTGTTACGGGAAACTGAATTAGAAATCATAGTAACTAAGTAGATCTTTACACCACCTTACTACATAGATTCCACATCATCTTACGCCAAATTCTATGTCGAAAAGTTGAGATGCATCGCTAGTCACCCTAGAACAATCCGGCAACGAGCTTACTCGTCATTAAGGAAATTAATAAAGCACTCATTCAAAGTTGGCATAATGTTATATAACTTAGTATTAGTAACGCCATCATAGGTATAGATTAGTTATCGCCCTGAAAGGACAAGTATCATAGTTGATGCTCTAAATCAAAAGGAACGAAGAAAGCTGCTAAGAGATAAACTTTGGTCATAACGATAAATTTGAACCTACCGTCACAAATCTTGGAATGCTCAAGTTAAGCGATTAGGAAGAAGAATGTTGAGGACAAAAAAATATTCATGGTATAAACAAAGAGTTGAAACCCGTCTTAATGATACTCTTTGTATAAGTCGATTAACACATTTTAGGAAGATTAAGATATGTATCCGCACATCTTCACCAACACCACATCGGGAGACAACTTAGACTAAATTTCAAGACAAAATTCTTTTAACACGGGGAGACTGTGACAGTTCGCATTTTTAGGGCATTTTACGTCAATAAACTCAAAACTATTTACTTTGAACTTTTACGCGTTTACTTTTAATTTCAACCGTTAAGTTAAATCGAGTAAACCAAAAATTAACAATAAACGTAAACCGACATTAAACAAATAAAAGTTTACGTCAAACAAGTGTTATATAATTATTACGAAGATAATTTATAACTTTTCCTATTTTATTTTTATATGTTACATAAAACGCTTACGTTTCGTATTATGAACTTTCATGCATGCATGTAAACTATACCACCTTTACCAATACCCACAATATTTATACTTTGTCAAAAATTTAACATTTCCCTCCCCCTAAAATACCTATATGAACCAGCCACTAGTGTGCTACACAAATCCATAAACCATTTTTGCAAGATTAAACCATGTGCAAAAATATATAGTCTTGCATTATCACTACCAACTTCCTTACAAGTTTTTACACAAAACTAACAACTCCTAGCTAACCCTTACACCTCCCACGCTCCCTTACTCCATGATGGTCTTGTGTAAGTTATGTCCTCTAGATATTTTTGCTAGTCACTCTTTATATTCATTCCACACTTTACATATCATTTTTAACTAGCAAAATCATAAAACTCTCTCGTTCTCTCCAACTCAACTCACGACTCAAAAATAAGCCATAACAATTCTATAGTTTTCCATTTTCTTGATATTACAAGCAATATAGTATGTTCAAGGTTAATATCTAAGGTGTTTCAAGATGATTTCAAGCTTGGATTTCAAGAATTAAATTAGGGTTTCATCATTTCAAGTTGGGTTTTTATAAGGTTTTTGGGTTAAAAATCAAAGCCTAGGTTTCTTTGTGTTCTTCATATTTGTAAGCATACCCTATATACTCTTTTGATTTTCATACATCTTGATTATGATCATACATATTTCCATACTCTCATTATTCTCATTTTCACATGAACATCTTGATTATAAAGTTATATTACCAATTAGTATATTTTTATATAAAGGTTTACTGTAGGTTCCCAAATTCACACACTTATGAACTAGAGAGAGAAAGTTAGAGAGAGAAAGTTAGAGAGAGAAAGTAGAAGGGAGAACATACTCAAAAACACATACAAGAAAATGAGAAAATGTATTCAAAACCCACACCCTCTCCATGCGTGGAGAGGCTTTTATACAAAGGATAAACCAGGCTTTCCTTGGGCTTGCCATAGGCTTTCTATGATTTGGCCCGGTTAGCTTACTAAATAATACATTGTGGACTACGAGCTAGAAACGTAAAATACGTGGAGTGACCGATCCTTTTTTGGATTCCTAACAATCTCACCTAAGGAAGGTCACTCCAGATTACAAATATCTTAAGCTTAACATTCTATGAATGTCTTCAATCTTGCTTGTAGTCTTGATTCTTCATCTTTCAACTTGTGATATGCATAGTGATCTTTAGACTTTAGGCTTAAGCTTGTTCCTTTAAGCTTGACTTACATGTGATCTTTGAGCTTCTTGAGATCATCAGCCAAACATAATCTCGAATCATCATCTTGTGATCTTTTACCATCTTGTGTACTTGTTACCTTCGGACCGATATGCTCATACTATACTTGATCTTTAACTTGAAAGCTTTAAGATGCATCTTTCTTGAAGTTCTTTAACTTTAACACTTCGTCGCTTCAAGAAGGACGTACGGTATCAGAGTAGCGGAAGTCTTAAAACATGTACTTGAGCGTTCATAATGTCTTTATAAACGTTGGTCGAGTATGAGCATGTGGCTATGAATCTGACTCGTCCTCGTCTAGCTACTGTCGCCATCGGGAATACCTGCAGGTTTAGATTAGTGATAATCAACAGATATGGACGAGAGTGTCTTTGTCACTTCGTTAAATACGGTTGCAATAACCACGGTTCCCCGTTGATTAGTATAAATACTGCCTATAGTGATCAGGTAGAATTCAAAAGAATCTCCTTGACAGGGTTTCGCAGCTGTACTAGTCATTCTCATTATCAGAGCGTCTCAAAGCAGACAACACGGTATGAGTAAACCAGAGTGACAGTCTCAGCGATTGAATCAAAAATTGATTTGAAAATTAATCGACATGTCACTTGCTAAAGTGGTTTTGCGACACAT
>BQNB010122180.1:8850-20330 GCA_026074375.1 Tanacetum coccineum
AACAACTCGTTAGCGAAACAAGACCAATTCGATAGGTGGAAAAATATAAACAACATTTTTATGATAAACTAGAAATAGTAACAACGAAATCAAGCTTTTAAACGAGTAAATGAACCTAACGCGGTCTATATAATTTATTTGACACTAAAAAAATATTTTAAAAACTTATTCGGGTTTTAAACATAAAATTTATAAGATTTAAAGCATAAGATTTAGAATATAAAAGTTAAATATTGGATACAATACTATTTTGGAAAAGATTAAGGGATTAAAAGAAATAACCCGAACACTTAAGGGTTAATTGTGTAATTTACTTAATTTAGAAAATAGAGGGACTAAAATCTGCTACTTTGAAACTTAAAGGTATTGGATGTGAATAAATAATATTTAATAAATTATTTAAACGAGTCGAACGAACCGCGATATGTAAAGCTGATAATTCTGCAAATTAATTGACGACTACGGTATAAATAAATAGGCGTGATAGGAAAATATATAAACTTAGTCACTTACAAATAATGCTTATATTTTCCTAAGATATAAATCGCATAAACTTGTAGATATAAGTTGCGACGCATAATGTTATCAAGTTATGTATATATACTCGTAGATGTAAAGTTGTGTATCATCCCTAGAGCCAACGGTTTAATCAACATTTTGAAAACATAAAACGTTATCTCATAAACGACAATACCCTTTGATGACCCACTTGCATAATTCCTTTCATACATTAAGTTTTTAGAATATAAATTCAGAATTGTCATAATTACTTAGGTGTTTGACCGAGTTACTATTTGGCGTGCATTGATCCATTATCAATTCCAGACGATTAACTGACAAGGTGAGTTTTCATAGCCCCTACTTTACTGTTTTAAATCAACCTTTGGGGTGAGAACATTGCTTATTTTTAACAGATGAACACAAGTACATTTATTGATTTACTATTGGGTCTAAGTCCCTATTTAACCCAACTTGCTATATTGCCCAATTTATCATGAACCGTTAATTACTCGTAAGCGCGAATGTTATGGATAGATCTATCGGGATTGACATCCCTGTTTGTCTTGGACTGACACTAGTCGAGCAAACACAGTTTCATTTGAGTCAGTTACGGATGTCGCGGGTTGAACATCTGCATGGGCTTATCTACGATGATACATGTTAACGCTTCGGTGTCGTGAGCTTAGACAATAGTAAATACTTTTCTTTGTGATATATAGAATTACTATATTTCATGCTATGGTTATAAATCTTGTGGTTCATCACTATTATCAAACGTCAAAACCTATGAACTCACCAACTTTATGTTGACACTTTAGCAATGCTTTTCTCAGGTGTTCTATCTCACGGAATATATAGGAAGTTGCATCGGTATATTGGCATGTAGAGGTCTATCTCTCGTATCAAGTCCTCTTCACGCCATGAAGTCACCATCCCAAATCTAGTCTTCCGCTGCAGTGAATTTGGGGGTGTGACAGATTGGTATCAGAGCACTTGGTTATAGAGAACTAGGTTGCATTAGTAACTCTAGACTATAACTGGCTCTTAAGGACATATCAGAATAGCATACGCACTATCTATTACTATTTACTTCCTAAGTCAACAACTGTTTGGCACGATATCATTAAATAACTAAATTACCACTTGTCCGTCATGGAAAACATGTTTCACTAGACTACACATTATCATTCACCATCTTGGAATAACATATCCTATGGATTACGCATTTGTATCATCCTAGTGCAAGGAAACTACCATGACTCTCACCAAATAATTTACCCTATAACCAATATCACACTACGAAGAGTCACTTACATAGAATTATGGATTTTGTTAGTAATTACATCCTTACTATCTCATTTTATGAGGGTTACCTACCTAAACACTTCGGGATACCTTGCTAATCACCCACTCGTTACTTCACTACGCGAGGGCTCTTTATAGCAACCGTTGGAAAATACCTATACTACTATCTACTATGTCGGTATACCCTTAAAAGTATTTCAAAGTATATAAAAATCTACCAAAAAGCATGCGCCGCTTGAGTACACCAATAATTGACGAATGTCGCATCATTTGGGAACATGAACAACAAATTCATTAAAACACGCTCGGTAAAAGTAAGAGACAATAGCCGCAAATAACAGTCAAGACTGCAGAAAGAAATCGGTGACATGAAGGTTTACGTCAGCTCTTGAGCCAAGAATAAAATGAACTCTACGGATATGCATCTATTGTCCGAAAACCCTACCACACTTTCCGGTCACTGGCTTAGGTCTTAAAATAAGGATACGACTAATAATTACGAATAACCTTCCCAAAAAGAACAAGAAACATACCAATGCTTAAATCCAACACTCCTAGACATACCCTCTAGAAATCCCTACCCTAAACTAGGGCGCATAACCATTCAAAGCATACAATGAATCTTATCTCAAAAATAGATGGCACCCATAAGATAATCTCTACCCCAAATATGGAATTAAGAAGTAGGAAAAAGGAAAAAACTCCATTAAGTCATATGCAGGTTGCAATTCGAGAAAATTAATCAATCACTTCCAGCAATGTACCTTACAACTCCCACGAAGCATGGAAGCCACCACGACCCTCCATCCCAACAAGACTTTGACTCGTTAACCCTCTCAGAAATCCTATTACCTGAACTAGATTAACTCAACCCCTACTACAGGGCGTGAACTCTCCCAGGAAATAAATAATCACAGTGTTCCTACACTAATATCACAAGCACCTGGACCATCTCGGAAGAGAAGCAGATCACCATCCTCACCATTTTACCCAGATGCCACTACTTTCTCTGACAGAAAACCCGCATCTGAGGCACCAAAACTCAACCCAGAAGATGTGACGGCCAGACTAGAGGACCTGGAGGTAGAAATTGACACACTTCACGCAGACGCAGAAGACAAAGAACTCTTAATATCCGAATTACAGGATTCTCTCGCCGCTGCAGAGAATGAGATCTCATTATTGCATATAAGAGTAGATGATGCCGAGAGCAGACATGCTGAAGATCATGTGCAGATTCAGACAATTCTAGCCCACCTAGGCCTATAAGCAAAACAGCCAGACTTGCTATAACATTGTATCCCAGTTTACGAAGAGACATCTAAGCAGAGAAATTGATAAAACTTGTACTTTGCTTTCGTAAAATAATGAATGAAGTATCAATTCTGTTCTAAAAACTTTCTGAGTGCATTCACCCGGTATAGGAGGAACCATATATTTGATATTTTCTGAAATCATATGAAGAACATCTTAATACGCCAATGAAATGACGCTATTGAAAATACTGCTCAGTGCAAAACAAGTATGCCCATTGCCCAACAAATGAAGAATACAATCGTGTGCTCAGGAAACGGAGATAGGGAAGCTATTTCCAATGAACACTATGAAACTTGAAGGATCATTTCGAAAGACCCACATATCATGTTTCCGATAAGAAACAGTCCTCCCTACCAAAATCAACCCTTTCTTTCACTATTCGACATTTTGTCAGTCAAAAATTTTCTTTCCTTCGCGACCAATAAACACTCTTCCACGGAAATAGAAATACAGAATACATCTAAAGGCTTACCAGGTAATAACCTCGAATCATACCAAGATGCGAGGTGGGGTACATAGTAATATATGGTTATAACGGGAAGGATGAAGCAATAAAATACACAACGCGAAATCCTATTCAATCAGATCCATAATATTTTCGTTCATAATACAACAAAATGCAAAATATAGGAAATACAACAAAGATGTAAAATGCTAAAACGACAGCTACATCGCCGCGTGAGAAGAAACACATCGGGTAGACCAGCAAAACAAGCGAGGTGATGATTATGATTATGATCATGACGGGAGTGAAAATCTCGATTGGAAATCCCATGAGGATTGGTAACCGACAGTTTTGGCTATTTATCCAAATATTTTCCGTCTAGGATATCTTTAAAAATTATTTATGTGTTAACCATGGTGGGGAAATGGTGTTGTCTTTCAAATCTAATCAGTTCCATCTTAGTCTCTCATCGGAAAAATATTTAACAAGATTTCTATCAGCAAATACAATGTCTACAGCTCTTTAAATAGAAAACGAGACATTATTTGAGGGGGAGAAATGTGCTAATAATTCTTTCAAAATGATCTTTCTGAATAATCAAGGAGTAAACGGAAAAGGTTTGACAATAACTGATCATGATTTAAAGGGGAGTTAATTAACTTTAACTCATTTAGTCTTTAGATGTTATGTGTTTCAACCTTTAGGACTTAGAATGAAACATATGGCAATTAGGAAGTCGCTTCTTTTAACTTGCATCCGAAAGGACCTAGATTGCCATTGGTATAAGTTTTATAACCTGAACGATTTTTTTCTCAAAAATATTGATTTCATAAATCAAGTTCGGGTTAACCATTTGAAAAAGTGTTCTAATCAAATCAGAATCATTTTTTGACATCACAAACATATTTTCAAGAAAAATTCGACCACTCGAACAAATTTAATAGATCTTTAAATAGAATACGGGTCTTTGATTCGAGGGGGAGAAGTGTTTTTGAATTATCTTCATAAACTTTGTCACGGTTAATTATGAAAAATGTTTTAACTTAAACAGATAATAATTTTGAGAGGGGGAGTTTTAACTCCAAGGGGCTTCATCTGTATAGTTATTAACTTTAGAGGCTTATATATAATTTCAGAATAGTGGCTTAGCTTACAAACTACATTATCGATCAATATTGCAACACCTCTGTTGTCTAAAAATCTTTAGGGGTTTGTTTGAAATAATTATTTAGTTTTAGGCAGCTTTGAGTTGAAGATATGTTTCTGATTTGATTAACATTTTCCTCATCAGTTATTCACTAAAGCTTATTTTTTGAAGGAGTAGAAATTTGTTTGTCAAAGAGGTACACATAGGATGTTAAGTATGATGATTTCCTTATAAGGAGAAATCTCAGACACATCGAGACTCTAATTGATTTGGTGTTTTGGTTTCGAATGATTTGTGTTACTTCGAATATTTAGGCTTTATACATCAAGTATTCTTAATAGCCCCCACCCCCCAGGCTTGCAAGATATATTTGGGGAATCTACTCAAAGAGGATTGTGGTTCAAGGGGAAAACGGCAATAGCTGTTGACAAACTTCCATACTGGATAGTATCAGTCGGACTTCGATTGCTAACATAGACCAAATGATGTGCCACTTTGGTCTGAACATTTCAGGTCATGTTATAATACACAATCTTGTGCATCAATAAGTGTATGGTATTCTATGTTATGTGTCAGTTTAATTGAATTTTTCATGAGTTTCTCGTTAAACTCCAATTCATTATATAAAATCATCATAATCTGACACTTACATAATCCATTCATTAATTGAGGGGGGGAGATTATATAGGTTCCAATATCGGCTTGTATTTATAAGACCACATTTTCTCCAAATTTTCTATCTATTTAATATCAATTGAGATCCTAAATCTCAAAGGGTTTGAAATTTTTGATCAGGGGAGAGAATGTGATTTAATTATTAAATCTGATAAAAGTGTGATCTATTAAGACTCAAGCAGGTACTCCTCCCTCTATGTACCAAACAATTTCGAATATCAACGCACATGTTGAGGGGGAGCTGTTTCATGCAATCAAAAAACAATCGAGGGTTACTAATGCTTTGATGTTTATATCGCTCGTACCTTGATTGATTTTCAAACGGCTTTATGGCAAAGAGAACAGTACCAAAAGACCGACCATGTATTTACTTTATTGGAGTTATAAGGATGTTATGGTTAGGTACTTGTTCCCATGATCCCGCCAGAGCCGGAGGGATCTACCCATGGACAATCTACTAGTTAGTGCAGAAGTTCTTAGGTATGATTACAAAAGGAGTAATGTAGAATAAAGGAAATGTACGGACCTGTGAGATGGAGCTAGTACTGGAAACAATACCCAACAATTCATAGTATTGACAGTCTCAAGTAAGCCTGAAGGGTGTTGAAGAATGAAAAGGAAATGTTAAGATAACGGTGGAAAACAAAGCAGTCCTCCTATTAAATTAGGCACGATAGAGAAACGAGGTCAATAAATATGCTGTTAGAATCAATGTTTGATTGCTGACATTGAAGACAAGTATCATGGACCCAGTGATATGCTGCACAACCCTCCCTAGCCACTCAAGATCCCTTAAAGGATTCTTGTTTCATTTCTCACGAAGATAAATACATTTTTATCGTCTCTCTCACTCCGAGTTAGACGATATTAAAAAATAGGTGGCAGTGCTCCAGCACTGCGATCTACTTAAAACCAAAAATTGCACTTTGAGGTCTGAGCCATGAGATCATTCACATATCTTGCTAGGACACTAATTCAACTTACATTTGTTATTCACACAATGTAAATAACAAGTAATATCTAAAGAGTCCTACGCATCATCCTCGTAGTATTGCCAGAACATCCGAATGATACGAAAGTACTCACAATGAAGATGGAAATCCTTCTAGAGCCAACATCAAACAAGCTCTTGGTAGGTGACTTATGAGATCCTCTTTAAGGATTCAAAACCTGTGACAACTAGAAGAACGATGGGGCTGATTCTGAGTGAATCAACTTGATCCGTGATATGAATTGTTCGAGTAGTTTTTGAAAAAACTTTCGATGTGCTCAACAACCTGATTTCGAGCACATTGACTGTGTAATATCCTTCAAAACAAAAGTGTTTTGATGAGAAAATTTGATTTTATGATATAAAAAACCTTCGATGTGTCCAAAACCTTTTCTGAGTGACACGTGACTGATTTTCAAATCAATTTCTCGTTTAATCAGTGGGTTTTAATTCACTGGGTCACTCATTCCGTGCTTTGTCTACTTTGAGATGCTCTGGTTTGAGAACGGCTAGCACAACTGCGAAACCCTGTCAAGGAGATTCTTTGGAATTTTACCTGATCACAGGCAGTATTTATACTGACAAACAGGGAACCGTGGTTCTTGCAACCTTATTCAACGAAAGTGAACAAAGACACTTTCGTTTGTTTATTTACTACGTATATTGCAGGAATTCCCGACGGTTGCAGCCTGGCAGAGTCAAGTCAAATCAAAATCCACCATGCTCATACTTAATCTTCCTAATCGAAGCCATTATGATTGTGAAAGACCTACAAACCACAAGCTTCCGCAACTCTGATGCTTGCTATCATGATCCGGAAAGGTGTGGGCATGCCGGTCGAAGGTCACTACATCACATGGAGGCAATACTTCACAACAAGGATAATCAAGAGATTTTACTGTGGCTGAGATCTCAAAGACTAGGCTCAAGGATCATCTATCAAGAACAAGTCAAAGGAACTATGCTGAATGTAAAGATCACTACTTGTGTACAATGACTGTACTTGAAGATCATGACTACGAGCATGTTAGATATTAGAAAAAGACTCGGTCACCCCGTGTATTTTACTGTTTATTATAAGCTATGGTTCAAGACGGGAAAGTTGTGGTTCAAGATGTCCGTGGAAGATACAATGCGACTAATCAAGGAAGACCATTTCAGAGAAACAATGCAAGAGGAAATGGTGTAGCGGGAAATGTAGGAGCTCAGAACAGAGGAGGCATGATTAATCCTGGTCAAGCGAAACCCATCAAGTGCTACAACTGTAACGGACTAGGGCACATAGCACGTGAATGTCCAAGGCCAAAGCGACTTCAAGATTCAGACTACTTCAAGGACAAGATGCTACTAATGCAAGCCCAGGAGAATGGAGCAGTTCTGGATGAAGAACAGTCGTTGTTTCTTGCAGGGGAACAGGTTACCAACGTTGATGATGATGTGGATGATTCACTCGAGAATGATTTGGCACTCAATGTGGACCATATTTTTGAAGCTGATGAATGTGATGCATTCGACTCTGATGTTGATGAGGGTCCCACTTCACAGACCATGTTCATGGCAAATCTTACATCTGAAGATCCAATCTACGACGAAGCTGGGCCATCATACGACTCGAATAATCCATTTGAGGTACAAGATCATGACGCCTTTGTAGATTGGTATGTGCTTAATTACACATACCATTTTCCATTAAAAACGGACTTAAATGACTAAAAACGTACCAAAGATACATTGTATTTGTATGTTTTGCATTTGTATTGTGCAGGAAACGGATATTCAAGAAAAGGACAAAAAGAAAGCCAAAAACAAACAAAGCCGAGCACGGAATGGAAAAGTCCAAGTCAAAGCCAAACCCAGACAAAGTCTAAAGTCGACCAAGTGAAGAAAATACAACTTGAGGGACTAAAATTGCCAAACCTCAAGTTGTGTTACAAAAAGACAAGGGCTGAAATCGAAAATTGCGGGTGAAGTATAACTTTAGGGGCCAGTTCTGCCAAACCCCTAAAGTTATATCACAAAAGGGCGAAAATTACAACAAAGTTATAAGAAAGGAGGGGCCAAAGCTGCCAACCTACCCAAAATAACCATTTTCCCGCCCAACAAAAACCCAGGAACAACTTGGATGTCGTCCCATACCTCTACCCTGCAAAACCACTCAACACCCTAGATAAATCATTTCAACCACTCCTCTATCAAACCCCCCTCCCCCCATCTGTATAAGTGCCATGTTGGCAATCCCTCACCACTTTCCAAGCATTCGGATGGGCTGTGATGACTCCAAGAAGACCATCAAAAGAAATTAAAGGCTGGGATTTGTTTTAGAATCCCCTCACACAACAAACACACTTTGTTTTTGTCTCTCCAAAGAAGCACAAGCTGCAAGCCCAAAGAAGAAGACTTCGGCTATAAATAGAGCCTTTTGTAACTTTGACGGCAACTAGTTTGTTTTTTTTAGTTTTTTATATCAACTAGACTTATTTTCAGTTATTTACAATTTTTACTTTCATCTTGTAACACTTTCAAGTTTTAATGCAAATTTGAGGTTTTTAAGTCAATTTACAATCCCAAGTGTTAAGTTTCTTAAATGTGTTGTTTTGTGTTCAAAAAAAGCTCTCAATACAGCTTGTTTATAAGCTGCTTTAATTAAGTAAATTTAAAAAGATAAGTAGTTAAGAGAAAATCACTCTCAAATACACCACAGCTTACTTTATGGATGATAAGCCAGTTCTGGATGGGATTATGGACACTCACTAGCTTGTTTTATGCAAGCTAGAGCTTGTAGATTCGTTGTTTGACCCTGTTTTGAGGAAGGGTGTTGTAAGTCTCTCTTTTTCTTGTTTTTCTTATTTACTGAAGAACTGCTTATTAGTGCTTAGTTGTTACTAATGTTTACTTATTTTGTGCTTTATCAGTAGGATTAGTGCTTATCGCTTAGTTGTTAGTTTAAAAATAATTTGTATCACTTTCTTAGTTAGCACTGTTAGTTCATTTAATAAAACTGTTAGTTTTGAGTTAACACTGTTAGACTAATTCAGCTTATTTAAGTGCTTATTATTGATTGAAAGTTGCTTATAAGAGTTTTAATATGTTATTTGATAATCTATTTTTAATTAGCTTGAAAGAAAAATGATTTTTAAGGGGTGTTTAGAACAAGCAATACTAACTCCAAATTAGTACTGCTGGTTCATTTTTCTTGGATTTAAAGCTAGCAGTACTAACTTAAAGCTAGCAGTACTAACTCCAAGTTAGTACTGTTAGTTAAAACTGTTAGTACTGTTAGTTCATTTTGCTTAATAGCTTATTGTTTCTGCTTATTTAAGGTTGGCTTAGCTTTTCAGAGTAGATTAAACCCAGTTTCGTTTACTGTCTCTAGTAGAACTTATTTGCCTTTTCAAAATATTTTCAATAGTGTATCAGTTTGTAGCTTTTTAGCTTATTTGCCATTCTAGCTTATTCTGGTTGCTTATTTTTATGCTGGAGTGCTTATTAGAGATAGTTAAATATCTGTTTTAGCTTATTTGCTTATTTCTTGTTTCTTTGTGTTTTATTAGCCTATCAGTACTAACCTAAAGCTAGCAGTACTAACTCTAAGTTAGTACTGGTAGTTAATACTGTTAGTACTGTTGTTAGTACTGCTGTGTTTTTTCTTACTTAATTTAGCTTAATTGCTTGCTGAATTTGCTTATTTAGAGTTAGTCTAGCTTATTTGTGTCTTAGTGTAAAAGTTTTAAGTGTTTTTACCATTTCTAGCTTTTATGCTTGTTCCAGCTTATTTTCTTTGCTTATTTTTATGTGCATTTGCTTATTAGGTTTAGTCTGAGCCCAATCATAATCAAATCCTTGTCATATTCAAACATCAATCATCAATCACCTTTTGATTTTCCATTCTAGCCTCGTTGGGACATAACGACCCGGGAACACTCTATACTGCTTTGGCAAGCCTCACATCTGAAGATCCAATCTACGATGAAGTCGGGCCATCATATGACTCGAATAATCCATTTGAGGTACAAGATCATGATGCTTTTGTAGATCATATGGATGAGTATCATGAAGTACACGAGATGCAAAACGATGTACAACACAGCTACGTTGTTGACTCTGATGCTGACTATACGAGTGATAGTAATATTATTCTGTATGATCAGTATGTGGAAGACAACGAAGAACATGTTGTACAATGTAATGCATCTTCTGTACGAAATGATGCACTAATGTCTATTCTTGATGAAATGCATGAACAGGGTGTACAAAGTAGATTAACGAATAAGCCAGACATGGTAATGAATGACTCAGTGACCTCTGAACTTGCGAGATATAAGGAACTGGTCGGGGAATATGAAAAACGGGCAAAGTTTGAATTAACTGATAGAGAACGAAAAATTGATGAACAAATGAGAATAATCATCTCGGACCGAAACAGAAAGGAAACTTCTTTAAAATCTGAACTTCATTCAGCACAAATACTCCTTAGTTCTACAGTTGACCATTATAAGTCAAAGACAAAAGAAGTAACACTTTTGAAAAAGGATTTTAAACAAAAAGAAGACAAATTCCTTGAAGAGTTTTTGGACTTAAAGAAGCTAAAAGATAAGATTGAAGATAGATTATACAAACAGGATCAGTCTGTTAAAACAGTTCACATGTTGTGTAAACCAAAATCATTTTATGATGAAAAGCACAAGGTAGCGATAGGCTACAAAAATCCCGTATGTCTCGCTCGTGCAAAGCAAGCTCAGTCTGCTCTGTATAATGGTCATGTACTTGTCACTACCAATTACACACCCACTGTCATACATGACTCAGAGGATATGCGTGAGTTAGCTGAGATAACCAGGAATAGAATGCTATTGAAAATGCAAAGCCCTCTATGTATGGAAAATAAAGTTAGGATTCCCCCCCCCCCCCGATTACTCGAAAGAGAACTTTCTTGCCACCTTTGCTCCCCAAAGAAATCTGACCCCAGAACAGATATTTTGGTCCATAGATGACAACAACAGAAAAAAGGCTGAGACCTTAGCTGTTAGGATCTCGTACTAGATAGATCTTCTAGCCTTTGTGGTTGTATAGTGCTTATGTAATCACAAGCATATACGTGA